>OX595841.1:16492866-16736236 GCA_951392215.1 Epirrita christyi | reverse complement strand
AACAATAGGCTGGTCTAGCCTACCCATAGATAGCCCAGGCCTGAGCGTCGACACGACAATAGAGCTGTTACACACTACCACATAAGCCGGTCCTCGATTTGACAAAACAGGAAAAGCTAAGTTCAAACTCTGGATATTCTCAAGCCACAATAAGGAATGAACTGAATCCGATTGATTTGTTCCAACTATGTTGGGAAGGAAGTAAGCTTCCACCAACTTACTATTTGAGAATTCCCCATCAATCGGAATTGACTTACAAACAACAAAGTCTAAAATATTGGTTGATGTTTGTCCAATATCATTCAAAGACTTTTCCAACTTAGTTGTACCAAACCCAAGTCGATTTACGCAGGATTCAGTGATGTAGTTGCATGAGCCAGCCTTATCTACTAATACTTGAATGTGAACAAATGTATTAGTGTTGTTCGGAACGAGAACATCAGCCATTGATGGCATAACTTCTGTGGTGGGAGCAAATCCTACTAGTGAATTTTGTATCACATTGGAGTGCAGCTGTGGTGTATGCAATATAGATTCATCAGCATTGTCTGAATGGAGCAACCTATGATGAACATCACAACAACTACCACACATCGTCCCCGAAGGGCAACTCTTCACAGAGTGTGAAGGCCGCAGACATATAACACAACTTTCACCTGGAGCTTGGAGGAATGTTGACTCGTTACAAGAACCAACCAATTCATCAACTTGACCAACAGAATCAACACAAGTATAAGGTCGTTTTTCACAACCTTCGAGATTTCGCCAGTGCTTACTAACTAAGTTCACTTGTTCATCAAACGGTTTTGCATGAGTTCTAGCACTACACAAATTATCAATATCAGTACTTACGAATGTATTTTGAACCGGTTCAGTTTCAAGCAAATTCTGAATACGCACACGAACGCTAAGTACTCGACTTTCAAAGTCCATTGCAAGCCGCCACTCAATACCACGACGCGCCTGGTTTACAGAGCACAAGACCTTTTTCTGAGCATCCCGGAACTCGTTAGCGAGAACATCCAAACATTGAACATCGCAACCTACCAAGTCCGAGGACTCGAGACACTCGAAACGGGATAGCTCATAATCGCGCACTACTAAGTCGGCATCCAACACTCCCAGCTCGTTTTTACTGTACATCGACATTATTGATAATTATGCATTAACTAAGACACGAAACAATATTGAATACGCAAAAAACAAATAAAAATAACTATAACCAAAATAACAACAACAAACAAAGCTATTTTCACGTATTCATTGCCAACAAAATAAAACTAATTTGAGTCTATGAATGGAACGATATTCAGGTTGATGGTGCCTGTCAAGCAAAATTGACAGTCACATTAGTAGTGACGTTTGACACGACAACGAAACGATAAACTGCCAGGCACAATCGAACCTGTACACTACCTATAAAAAAATAACAATTTATAATTTAGTTAGATGACCGATAGCCATAGCAATTATTTAACTACCTTAAACTTTTTATTATTTAACGAAAACGCGAATTATTTGTGAAAGTGATTTTAGCAACGAGATATTTTGATTCCAAAGGTCACTTTACACTTAAATTGGACGAATGGTCCAAATATACGAGAACTACTTATTTGTAAGTGATTGCAACCGCTACAAACTATACCAGCAAAATTCTAAAAAGGTTACTTTACAAATAAATTCTATCAAATAGACCAAAATGTCCGAGAACTACCTTATTGTAAAAGTGATTGCAAATACAACAAAATAAAAAAGTGAAACTCCAATGGGTCACTTTACAAATAAATCCGGCTCGAAGGACCAAAATGTACGATAAAGTGGACTGTATTTTGTTTTTTTATTATAAAAGTTATTACGACAATGTTACTTAGAGGCACTGTGGACTTCCCGACTACGAAACAAAGTGTGTTCGGGTCGAACTAACTGAATTGCACTAACCTTACACCAAGGTGTCTCCGAAGACAGTCCAACGGCTGTCGAGTCGCAGGGTTTTCTCAGCGAGCGTGGGTCCGTCAACTTACCAGCTGCGTCGAATACCTTAACCCACCGTATGACCGCGGACAAGGCTGTGAAACCCGGATAGCTCCCACGCCAAACACACCGGAAGCCAGCAGTACGCCTCCAAAGTATTTGGGATATACGAGAATAGAGTAACAATGTGAGCCAAAAGCTATCCCGAAACCGGCGCGAAGTAATTTTGCTCTTTTGGTACACGGCACGAGATGTTACTTGAACGACGATACGACAACGACTCGACCTAAGGTCAACAAAGGTTAACTGTCAAAAAAAAAATGAATTTAAAAATTAACGTAATTCGCGAGCCAGAATGAACTACGAACCACAAAAAAGTAATGTTAAGTCAATCAGTCGCCGTGGCAGTGACGTTCCTATGACGTTGACTTTGACAAAACTGAACAAGTACTAATGAGGGCACACAAGCTGGAGGACAGTTTTGGTAGTCATTTAAACTGACGAGTTTGAGAAAGAGAAACTACTACATCAGAATGTGCAAGGCCTTTCCCGTAAAACCATACAATTACAATTATTTTTAAACAGTTTTTAATGTATATATCATGTGTGTTATTGTATACTGGATATAACAAATTGAGATACTCCCTTTTATTCTACTACATTATCATTATAGTTCAATATAAATAGTTCATGATTTTTTTTATCATTTTTCTATTAGTAGGTACAATAAATATAATATATAAATATTACAATGCATTCCATTGTTTTAAGATACTACATATGTTATTTACGAGGAATTATTATTTTTTGTCCATTCTCTTGATTGGCGTCAAAAATTTGGGTTATTCCCGCTCGTCCCCACTACCATTTGAATGGGGACGAGCGGGAAAAAAACTTCCCGCTCGTCCCCAAATGGTTCAAGTTCACACTAATACCAAAAGTGAATATCATAACAGCAATTTTTGCTACTTTCGTTAATTTATACGAAAAAAAAATTTGTGTTAATTTATACACAGTTTATTTGTTTTTTTATACATATTTCTTAACAAGAAATACAAGATGTTTTTTTTAAATGGGACAGTATGGGGATATCCGAATCCATAAGAGATACGGGAAAACTGTCTTTGGAACCATTTTCTCATTTTGTATGAAAACGATTTTGGCATAGTTATTTTTTTGGTCAAGCGTGAGCTCTCCATAAAAATGAGTAGTTTTGATCAAAAAAAATTTTAATGCGTATCGACTCAGTTTCATATAAGGATTGTTTCTTTGTATCGGAAGAAAAAAATCTGAGCAGCAGAAGTTAGTCAAGTTTAATAAAATGTTTTCTCATACAATTTGTAAGTAATCTGGAACCAAAGTTAATAAAACTAACGTAATAAATTTTCAAAATGGCCCCCCTCGTGCTGTTTCCAGCAACGGGCACGTTTCAAAACACCTCTAGTGGCATTAGACAAACATTAGGCTGATTTTTTTATTCTATTTCTGAAATGCAGACATTTTGCTACGTGACAAACTTTTTTGAAGGCCTTGAAATTGTTTTTTATGCACATGATTTATTTTTTATTTATTAATAATTATTAAGTATAGCCGTAAAGGGTTCGTATAATTAATTCCTACTTCTATAGATAACCGTTGTAGCTCAATCAGCGAACCCGACATCAGCTCTACCTTTACATGTTTGTCCTTTAACTGTGTTCCTCATTTATCAAAGCAGACAATATTATTAAAAGAGTATTCATCTGCGCATGGTACAAGGGGCACTTTGAGTTGAATACTGCCCTGGTTTGGACCCTGCGATAGGCGAGAATTCCTTAGGTTCATCACTAAATTACAAGTAAATATAGCACCGTGACCAAATCAAATTAAGGCAACTTGAAAATTAATAAAATTAATGAAACAGGTAAACCTAAGCCTCGCAATAAACAGATCATACATTTAAATCAACGATCTTATAGTATTAGAGATCGTTGATTTAAATACAAACAATACAATACTAGTGGTTCGCCCCGAACTGAGACCTCGCGATAACACCTTTATCAGCCCGACTACTTAACTAAGTGATTTCCATATTTTCTATTATTATTTTAGAAAATTTTCACCTCGAGGTCAACCAGTACAGTACAGGATCTACCAGTAACTACTCTAATTTCCTACACATCATCGAAATAACCTTTGAATAGGGCTAAGCAACGGGGCGTAATTATACTACATACCTGTTAGTACCTATATCAAGTCCCTGACGAAGTAATTGATAACGTCCTTTTGATGAAAACCCTAGAACTCCAACGTCATTCAAATTCTTAGAAATGGGAGGTCAACAATGGATGTTATATTGGTTTCTGTTTTATGGAGTACATGTTTCTAAATTCTTCAATTTCAGACTTTTCCCTGTAGTTGTGCCACAAGCATACCAAATTTCAGCATTGTGGGATTGCTGGAAGTACCCTAGAATTTTGGGTTTTTACGTTTTTTATTTTCCCTAATATCTCGAAAACTACCAAGGCTAAATAATTATTTAAAACAGTTTTGAAATGTCCAACTAAAGCGCTTTCATTAGACACCCAACTTGATCTGACTGTGTCACTTTTTTTTTTTACCCCAATATCTCAGCAACTCCCTGATCGATATAGCTCATAACCTTACCTACAAATTGTACCAATACTATCTACCCCCATACCAAATTTCATGAAGATCGGATTAACGGTTTGGAAGTTTTAATCGGACAAACATACATACATACACACATACATACAAACGCCGATTCTTCTAACTTGACTCAGAGATATAGAGGTCGGTATGCTTTTGATAGTTTTTTCTCTCTTAGGTGTACCTAATATTGTGACCCAGTCTTAACAATCAACTGCCTCTGGAGCGTCTACTTTATTGGAGTCAAGTGCTAGCCAGGCGAATCACATGTCAATCTCTCAGATCATAACAACCAAATTTAGGTAAAGTAAGGGCAAAAGAACAGGAATCCACGCATTAGGATTGTAACCAATTGTGAAGCTAGGAAGGTAGGTAGAGGTTTAACAATCACAAGCAATATTGCTTTCAGGACAAGGATGCTGAAAGAATTTCTCCTTTAACATTTTTGGAGCGTAAAAGCGTACTGAGTAATATCGCTCACATCCCGCCCCTTCCCCCCCAACCCCGACTGGGCCCCGCCGGGTGGAGCTGCTCGGCCTTTCGAAACGACGACGAGTATTAAATTTAAACTTTCATCCGTGCGTGTGATACAAATGTTTACTCTTTATATTTTTCAGTGAGATCGCTCAGCTCCTGTAGAACATAAGGTGCTGCTGACGACCGACGCGCCACCCCGATAGCAGATGCGAGGTCTTTTCATTAGCCCCGCAAAGTGGAACAGACTCGGCTGTAATTTACTTCAGAAAGTTATCTTAGGTCACAAGGCACAGTGTACAGTAGAGCGTAGCAGTAGAGCAACTTGCACAAAAACTCTACGAAGTCTGAACATGCTTGCATGGTCCATTTGTCAATCTCGTGTCCTGGCCGTCGATCTTTTTATTTATTAGGGTTCCGTACCCAGGGGGTGCCAACGGTACCTTACGCTTACGCCGGCCGTCCGTATGTCTGTTTGTTTATCTATCTGTCTAGATTAGTCAGCCGAAAGAGATAGCCAGTTGAAATTTTCACAGATTATGTGTGGGTTTGGCATGAACCTTGCTTTGGCAAAAAAATCCCCGCCAAGATTTTGAAATTTTTGCCAAGAAATAAAACGTAAACTGTAATTTAACCTGCCGCAATTAAAATGGTATTTGTAATTTTCGTGACTTCACTTTTGTCATTGTCAAAAAATAATGTTTTGATTAAATAAATAATAAACTAACATAGGTTGCACAAAATTACGTGATTACCATTAAAAATTATCTCGGATATTATCCTCCTTTGACTTGACTACGGAACCCAACCTACATTATGCGTGGTTCAAGAACAGACGCATCGTTTACTCATATTTCTGACAAGAAATGGCTTGTAATTTATAAGTAGTTTTCTGTTGCTGCTTAAAAAAGTCACTCATTTGTTAGTTTTTACGATTATAAGTAATATTTATTCTTCAGCAGTTAAAAAATCGGTGCTCTTAGTGGAAGGCTTCATAACTTTCATCCATTTATCTCATGATCATGATTTATCTCTTTATCAATTGTTTTCCCATAATTGTAAAAAATACACTTTACGTTTTAGCCAGATTTCAGTGTATTTCGACTTAGTAAATAGTAGATTGTATCATAAGGGAGCAAAATAATATTTTTACGGCGAGGGCGCTTTTTTGAATCCAGAACGAAGTGAGGGATTCAAAGTACGTCGCCCGAGCCAAAAATATATTTTGCGCCCGAGTGTTACACTCTACTTTTCATCACCCACTATGAGAAAATAAAAGGCGCCTCATATTTTATTTCAAAACAAAACCATGAATTTCTAACAATCCGTGAATAACTTATCATTTAAAAAAAAGACTTCCGCCGTTGTATTCGACTAAATATTTGGATGAAAAAAAAATTATGAAAGAACCATAGTGGTGAAAGGATTATGATACTTTCTGAATGCAAATGCTTGGTTTGTTGCTGAAAATATCAAAATCGCCATATGTATGCCTACAATATTTGAGGAGTTCCCTCAATTCCTCGTGGATTCCATCATCAGAACTGGATTCTGAAAAAAATGGGACCAATCTGGAAGTATATCTATTCAAATAAAAAAAGAATTTTCCAAATCGGTTCATAAACGCCGGAGGTATGAGGTAACATTAAAAAAAATACAACCGAATTTAGAACCTCCTCCTTTTTGTAAAGTCGGTTAAAAATGTCGAAATCGCGGGCCGTCGTTTCTAATTTGTTTTTTTTTATTCAGCCGGTGGCGTGACTATGGGCCGTCGTACCAGCCAGTATTTATTTAAACAATATTTGCGGCTTTGGCGCTGAACACTAAGATGATCCAAATTTAAAAAGGGCGCGGAAAAGATAATTGCGGCGCACTTATTTGTGTTTGATTATTTTCAAGATGTTCCAAATTCAAAAAGGGCCGTAAAAGATAATTGCGGCGCACTTATTTGAGTTCGATATATTCCAAATTTAAAAAGTGCGCGGCAAAGATAATTGCGGCGCACTTATAGAAGCTTCATACAGAAAACACCACCTTTGGGTGCACTTAAAGGCGAACCAAGTCGTCCTTTTCGAATAGATGGGATGAAAAGTTAGTTTCACGGTGTTATGTTGAGATATTTAATTTTATTTTCAGGACCTCAAGGTTGAAATGAGACCACTTAATTGAAAAACTTGAGTGTTTCGTTTCAAAAATGTTCTTATTTTTGAAATACTTTTTATTTGAATTTGATGTTTCAAGATATCTATCTTGATGAAGACCAGGTTCTGATGATGGAATCGGAAGGCGTCGAATTAACACCTCAACGATTTGCAATACCAAGAACAGTAGTGTTTGGGCGCTTTTAAGTAGTTTTATCGTTTGCAGGTCAAACAATCCTCAATTTGAGTAAAAGTCGCTTTCTCTGGAATCCAATCTCGCAGTATTAGCTCTAAACGCCACTCCGCGCCATGTTCACTCACATTCTATTGAAAATACGACGAAAGTCGGTTATGTGTCGTGCTCGTGACTCGCTCGCATCGACATATTCTTCTATCTACCTACTAGCGTGTTATTTCACTAAAGCTCTTTTAGCGTGCGTGAGTAGTAATGGAGGAGGTAGGGTTCAGTGGGAGGCAACACACCGACTGACGTTAAAACTTTAACAGCGTTCGCTTTTTATTCACAACTTGCTCGTGTGAATATTGTATTTTAATCTTCGTAGGTTACCTACTCGTTTGGCCCTGAGTTAAGTTCGTAGGTTTCTAGCTATATTTTATTTTGTGAAGATAATATCTGGCTGCTTTCTATCCTGACTCAAAAATCGATAAAACAGAGGATTTACAGGCACATTCATTCACAAAAGAAATGAGATTGGTTCGTTGTTCAATTTATATCCATAAAATTTTCTGTAACGCAACTATGAAAGCGTCAAAAAGAAGTTGTTATCGTGTCCCTAGAGACACTAGTCTAGGGACTGTTTCGTAATACAAGTACAAAATGTTTTTATCTATGTGCCTACCTACTATTTTACCCGATGAAGGTAAACTAAATGCAGCATTCGTTATTTTCGCCAAGCTGCGGGCGAAAGACGCAAAATATAAAAGTAGCTACGTAATAACAGAACAACTTAGTCCTCGTAAAACTACTTAAATGTCCTGGCGTAATGAAAGTAGCCACGTCCTGGCGCGGCAATTACGAGAGACCTTCATTATAGCGTAGTGCCGCCCGCGCCGCGCCGCGCCCCACCCCGCCCCGCTCCGCGCCGGGGCGTGTGTGTCACACAGGCACAGGCAAATAGATCCTAGAGCAAGTCAATTAGTAAATCACCTACATGAAGAAAAGATCCGACGTTAACACAAAGAGAATTTGTATTCTGCAAGTTATCATTTTGTAATCCATTTTAAAACGAGTCGTAGGTAGTGTACCTTAATACCATAGGGATTCTCATGCAATTTGTCTTACGATAAATCCAGTCCAATATTGGGTTCAATATTGGGTCGTACTCACTCAGATACACTTACCTGAGTGACACACGCACGGCTCTCCGTGCGAGGGTCACGCAGGTCCCGGGGGCACGGGAAGTGAACACATCGTCTAAATACTTGCCCCTGCCCCGCGCTGCCGCGCCGCCGCCGGCTGCTGCAAAAAGCATCTGAGTATTACTTTTGTGTGTTAGATAAAATTAATGGCCTTAATAATTTTAGGGCGTGTGTGTTTTCTAAATATTTTTCTTGCTTGTTTTTCTGTTTGTCTGTCCGTCCGTCCATCTGTATCTCTGCCTGTCTGAATGTTTGACTGCATGTCTGTCAAAACGCTTTTTCTCAGAAACAGGTAATACCTAGCATAAATAAATCATTTACATTTTATACGAAACATAAAGGTTGAAACTTGAGTTTAAAGGGCTGCAATAAAAAGATATTATGGCAATGAATGTCTAATTTTTCTATACAAATCACGAAAATGAAAAACCTCTAGGTTCCGATACGTATTTTTCGAAATCGTCAGATCCCTTTTCGGTCACCATTTTCTACAAACTTCGCCATTCTATTTTAAAAACTAAAAATTCTCTCAAAAATTTCTAGTCTCAAAAAAGTTCAGAATTGTTAGTTCACTGGATGTATCCTAGAGATTTTTCATTTTCGCGATTTCCTTGCAAAAAATAGACATTCATTGCTATATCTTTTTAATACATTGAGTTAGCTATGCAAGTGCGAGTGAGCAAGCTTGTTTTTTTCACTGCACTATATGGTCACAGATATTTATATCATCAATAAAGAATCAAAGTCCAGTCCTGACTGACTGACAGACAACGCAGAGCCCAAACCGCTGGAACAAGAGACTTGAAATTTGGACAGTGTGTTCCTTTTAGCAGGTATTTACTACAAAAAGGAATTTGGAATATTTGTCCTCTAAGGGTTCCAAAAAGTGCTCTAAATGTTAACCCATTACCGGCACCATCGGCACTGGCAACCTATTAAGTAACTTCTCATAGGCGGGTTTCTTTGGAGATTTTTTAAATAAATAAACAAAGAACTAATCCTGTCTCTTTTATAAGAAAGTAAGTATATAGGCTTTCAATGGTCTGTTCATTAGTCTGTTACATCCTTGTTTGCGTCAAAATACTTCAATTGATTGGATTTTGGTAAGCACCTAATTGATAGAAGTTCTCCTGCCAAGACTTGATGTATGCGGGCAGTGTACCTAGTACAGAGCACTGAGCAGCGTGCTCGAGCTAAAAAGAAACGCCGCGTCGCGACGTGGCTGGGAGGGGTGCGAGGAGTGTGAGGGCCTGTGATTAATCAAACTGTTAGAGCATATAGTACGGAGAGAGTGTTACAGCAGTAGGTAAACACGCGGCCAGATGTCCCCTAGTTTCCTTGTTCGGAGTTCGGGTCATGATCGCTAGTTTGCTTACGAGTATTTTCAAACTCTTTAGCTCTCTTTCAATAACATGCCTACGTGCTATTGTCAGAAGGACACACCAGAAAGAATCAACGACATGACGAATGATTATACCTAAGCCTATGGCTATAGTGTCTGAATAGCGACCATGTTAGCTTCAATACTTGAATTCGGTCTACCTAAGCTAGGACCAAATGTTAATAATGTTCTTAGCTAATCTTAATTTGTCAGGCACAGTAGGTAGTACGTTGTTTAACGCCCGTGTATCATTACGACGTTTTTCAATACACTTGTTAGAAAACTGCTGTTGTTGTGTTGTACCTATGAATATTCGGAACTTATCTGATTTTATTAAATAAAATTAATACAGTTTATAACAATTCAATTAATTTTGTTAATTCATTTTAGTAGGTATTGTCTATTTATTAATTTGTCTCCATAGTTGCAATCTCACAATGCTTTATTTTGATTATAAAGCACCGTTTTATGTTTAAATAAAAGAACTGAAAAGAAATCGAACTGGTGCGGTAAAATTACCATTCCATATAATTATGTTTACTGGCCTGATGAGTACACTTTTCGAGCGACTGCATTGAAAACTATATTACCTTATTTTAAATATTCCTCAAAGCGGATTTATTTATACAAAAATGAAAAAAGAATTGTTTACGAATGTCGTTTGACGTTCGAACAAAGAGAAGCGAGTCGTCGGCGTCGTCAGCAAATGACTTGTTGTGTAAAACTGGTTCGTCGAACAGAAAAGCGGCGAATATAGAGCGCACTCACCCGTTAGTACCTGCTTACAGGTAGATTCTCTAAATATAATGTCCTGGGAACTAAACAGTAACAGTAAGATTGAGTGTAACTCCCGTGGGAATTTGAAGATTTAGAATTTTCATTCAGTAAACTCAAATTAAATCAAAATAATTGTATTAATTGAAATCACAAGAATCATTTTGAATCGTCTTATATTATTAAAATTAACTCCGGTTCCAACGCGACTAAGCCTAGAAAAAAGTATGAGTGAGGCCTAATATTCCATATTTTTTTCAAAATACTTAGCTCAGTAGTTTCGGGAAGGGGAAGAAAGATATGGTAAATTTTCGCATGAATTCTCTAATATCGTTTAAACTAAATATTTTAAAATTATAACATAAGTACAACATATTTTTCATAACGAGTTCTTTCATTTGATATATCAATTTCCCGTTTTACAGAATGAATGATATAATTCACGAAAGTTATTTTAGTAAAATCAATAATTTTCAACTTCATACTTTAACTTATTTTCTATTATAATACCAGAAATGGGAAAGACAGCATAAAATTAACGATTGTCCGAAACTTTGTGTGTTTATTGTTGCTCTTCACTCAGCAACCCACTGCACGGATAGAAGTTCTCTTAGCATTATTTGGAATGGAATTTGATTCCATTTCGTGTCAGAATACTTAACTTCTCTTTTAAACTCCTGTTTAAACGCGAAGTGCTTCCAGTTTGAGAATGATTAGAAATACTTTAGAAATATTTTGATGTTTTCGTTGAAATATCACGTAGATTCCATTTTGTCAGCTTTACTGTAATCATCATCATCAGCAGCAGATTTCAGACGTCCCTTAAAACTTTACTAAAAGCTACTTCACTTTAACTTTACTTTTAGACTGCTGAACGAAGTCTCACCCATCAAATACAATGGGAGGAATTGCCTTTATCACCATGCTTGGCGCTTGGTGGATCGGTGATCGCAGTATTCGTATTGATCAATTGATTGAGTAATCGTCGGTGAGCCACCTTTCGGTCGGAATGTGTATGTGTGTATTAATATATGCGGCGCGCATCTCATCCGACATCAATTTCATGTGTTCTACGAAAACACCACTTGATGTATGACGCGTAGTATTGGGGGAGAATTATCATCGAACATAAACGTCTCGACGGAAGAAGAGGGGGGAGGAAAGGGTTGGGAAGGAGCGGGTATCGGCGATAAAGTAACTTTTTATGCATGCGGGTGCGCCCTCCACCGATACCGGCACATAAATCACCACCCTAAACTCCCACTTGTAAAATTCGGGTACACGCCGACAGAGACACCTATCTTGGAATAAAACTCAGAGTTTAGTTCTAAACAACACAATATTGCTCCTGTCTTAAAAGGGAATGATGCATGACCACGGTGTTCGACGCGCGGGCGGTGCCGGTGGCGAGAACACAGAATTTCCAACCGATCCGGAAAGTGCGATAGCTCTCAGGCGCCGCGCCCGGCCGGCGTGCACCACCATAAATAACCGGATGGCCGTTGGCCGCTGGCCACCGGTGCCGGACATCAAACCGGCACGGTGACGGGACCAGCGGTAATTAATTTACAACGCCGAGGAATATGAACACGATTGGTACCTTTTAATAATGTATATTGCACTAGCTGCGCCCCGCGGTTTCACCCGCGTGAATAATTACGAAAACTGATGATGATGAAAAGTAGTTTTTTTGAACGAGCGAAGCGAGTTCTCTGAGTCAAGTTGGAAGAATCGGCGTTTGTATGTATGTGTGTATGTATGTATGTTTGTCCGATGAAAACTTCCAAACCGTTAATCCGATCTTCATGAAATTTGGTATGGGGGTAGATAGTATTGGTACAATTTGTAGGTAAGTTTATGAGCTATATCGATCAGGGGGTTGCTGAGACATTGGGGTCCAAGAGGGGGTAAAAAAAGTAAAAGTGAGACAGTCAGATCAAGTGGGGTGTCTAATGAAAGCGCTTTGGTTGGACATTTCAAAACTGTTTTTAATAATTATTTAGCCTTAGTAGTTTTCGAGATATTAGGGAAAATAAAAAACGTAAAAACCCAAAATTCTAGGGTACTTCCAGCAATCCCACAATGCTGAAATTTGGTATGCTTGTGGCTTTTGTGTCACAACTACAGGGAAAAGTCTGAAATTGAAGAATTTAGAAACATGTACTCCATAAAACAGAAACCAATATAACATCCATTGTTGACCTCCCTTTTCTAAGAATTTGAATGACGTTGGAGTCCTATGGATTTCATCAAAAGGACGTTATCAATTAATTCGTCAGGTACTTGATATAGGTACTAACAGGTATGTAGTATAACTACGCCTCGTTGCTTAGCCCTATTTAAAGGTTATTTCGATGATGTGTACGAAATTAGAGTAGTTACTGGTAGATCCTGTACTGTACTGGTAGACCTCGAGGGGAAAATTTTCAAAAATAATAATAGAAAATATGGAAATTACTTAGTTAAGTAGTCGGGCTGATAAAGGTGTTATCGCGAGGTCTCAGTTCGGGGCGAACCACTAGTTATTATAATTTGGTAATTTAATAATACATTCAGTTATTCTCTGTAGTCTCTATTATTATTGTTGTTATTATGTTGTTATTTATGCATATTTTCAGCTTTGTCCGGTGGAAGGTATTAGTGCACAAGTCACCCTAGTTTGGGTGCTAATGTTTTTCCAATTAGTACCTATATACTATTTCAACTTTAAAAATGTAACTATTAATTTATTGTACTTTTTGTGTATTAGTAAGGTTTGTTGTATTTAAACATATTCCTTTTCATTTCATAGTGTTAATCCACGGTATAAGGTATCCCCATTCCGAATTTCACTTGAACCCGTTCAGCCGTTTGAGCGTGAAAAAGTAACAGACATACTCACAAACTTTCGTATTTATATGTTACTAGTTGCGCCCCGCGGTTTCACCCGCGTGAAAAATGATGAAAATTGATGATGATGATGATGATGATGATGAAAAGTATCCTATGTGTTAATCCAGGGCGTAAAGTATCTCCATTCCAAATTTCACTCAAATCCATTTAGTAGTTTTTACGTGAAAGAGTAACAAACATCCATCCATACTCACAAACTTTCGCATTTATAATATTAGTAGGATTATTAGTTGGTGTGAAAATGCAGCTGGCATAAACGACCGGTTCAATAGTTATTACCAGAATAAAGAGGGCAAGGGCGTGGTGGCTCCGGATCTGGCTGAGATGCGCTATCAAAGTGCTATTTGTCACAATCGGTCCCAGAGACACCATCGGCCACCGTTCCCTCATAAATCTATTGTTTTAACGCTATTTCAAATTTTTCGTATGTTATATTGCCTCTTATGAGGTCGTTACTAATTTGAACGGTTCATCAAAATGATCACATGTTTCATGATTGAGGCACGAGTTTATTCGGCCTTGTTTTGTGGCATTTACGTAACCGAACTTACGTTAACATTTATGAAAAACACACAATGACATACTATACCTACGTTATAGTACAGGCAAATTAGCAAAAAGTGTGGACCTAAGTCGTGTAGTCGTGGATTCTTATGGAAACGTTAGATGACACGAAAAGAAGCTTATCCTAAGTTTGCACCGCTTCTGGCGCATTCGGAACCCTTTTAAATATTAGGTACAAACTTAAAAAGGCCGTAAATTTTAAAATAGAAAGAAATTACTTGATGCAAGTTAAATTACGTATAGAGAGACTGTCTTAGTGCATTATGATTTTAATAAAAATCACGTGCATGTAGGGAACACAGTGTTGAACAAATGCATCTTCCGTAAAAAAGAACCAGTATAAACCTTCCGGAGGATGTAGTACTAATTAAATGAATAAGTTTAAGTCGATTTCCAGAACTACATTAATTTTCCCCGAAGTAGAGCGACAATAAAATATGGAAAAGTGCCTTCCGTACCATGGTGCAAACCTGGTAATGTATTTCGATCATTTTTCTGATATGTCTATCAATTTGCACCGACTACCTTAATTTTCCCGGAGCCGTAATAACCACAAAAAGTTTTTTTTGTAAATGATTTTTTTTTGTATGTTCCGTATGTCGGATTTAAAAAATACTTGGTGCAAATGTAGATCATAACGGTTCAAAATCTATGCCAAATTGCACTGACTACTTCTATTTCCCCCATTAAGTTACGGATATTTTTATGGTTTTCACCCTATTTCACCCTGTTCCGGAGGGTGAAATTAGTGAAACTTAAATATTAGGTTAATTACGTGTGATAACTCTTATTATAATAAAATTAAGGAGCTTTTATTGAATAAGACTATTTATAATGTTAGTGAGTATTTAGCTAACGACTATTGTTAGTGTGAAATATTATTTGACTTATACTTTTTATTGACACTATGTTTGAATATCACCCAGTTACTAATGAAGAACTGTGACAAGATCATTAATTTAATTTATTTTATAATTATTTTATTAATGACGAGGCCTCTTTACAGCTGAAACACATATTATTTAATTTTAATTGTTTAGTGACGTATCTCTAGTCTGGTATGCAACGCCTCTTTACAGCGGATATTGAAAAAATCTGAAAGGCACATTTGTAATTGTAATTATTAATTTGTTAAAGACCATTATTTTAAGTAAGTAATAAGAATGTATCTGTACCAATATGCATAGTATTGACGAGAAACTGGTGTTGCGATCACGTTATCAATTAGTTTTTGATAGTGCTGATGGGTATTCTTCAGGTTTTCAATAAACAATTTTCATTTCATTTTTCATTTTCATTTCATTTCTGATGCTTATTATTAGAGGTGATTTATAAGCCATACAAAACAATTAGAAAAGTTTTCATGACTACATCTAATTAGTTCCACACTTGTGCAAAAAATCACCTAATTTTACTGTACTATTACCTATTTCATCACAACTAAAACTTTAAAAAATATAAGCTTATAATAATAGCAGCCAAGAGCGTGTCGGACGACGCGCAGTGAAGGGTTCCGATGTCAGTATAGCTTAGTTACGCGACAGTGAGGTAGTTAAACTAAAAGTGGCCAGGTGATAGCAAAAAAGTCTAAATATTAAATTATTAACAAAACAAAAAAAAATGAATATTTAGAAGCTCCTGCGATGTTTTATTTGTACAGGCTATATTTTTGAAATGGGTCAGTAAGGGGAAACCACATCCGATATGGTTGTACTGTTTGTCGGTTGGTATTGCAAACTAAACATCAAAAAAGACTACAACTCGACATCACTCCTAACTACAAGTACACTACTGACTAACGCAAACTGCGGCGTACTAGTGATTGTGTACTTAACAAAGTACCTACTAAATAAACATTATTAAAGTAAGCATGCAGAATAAGGTCTGAGTTCACAAACACACCAACTCATTGAATGGTATAGAAACCATCTGCCAAACGTTGAAGAGTCAGAGAATCAGCCTTAGCGTACGTAATACACAAAATTAGTTTAAAGGTTCGTTGGAAGTCGGACGAGATATACTGTATCCCAACTCCCAGCGCCCTCCCTCAGACTACAGAACTAAATTCAATTATTACAAAATTCAACCTTGACTATGCTATTTGAAAAATAGCATGCAAAAAGATATGCATTCATTTATTAATAGATAATTAAATTCTAACATTAAACTTACAAAGAGTTAGGTTCTATCGTCTATCTCACTCTCTGACTGTTTGACAACCAATAGCAGTGGCCGTCGTGAACAAACTTCGTTTTAACCGGTTAAAGTTTGCTCTCCTAACCGATACGTCCGCTTACCCGGTTACGAGTTTTTACCGGTTAATACCGGTTAGGTACTAACCGGAACCGAAATTCATTTCGGTTCGGGGTCAATGACCGTAACCGGTTAGGAAAATTAACCGGTTTCAGAGCCCTGCTCATAAGTACTCATAACATGCACTGGGCACGAGCAGAGGGTCATTTCACGTCATGTTTTGAGTCAGGATTCGCATAGAACTATCAAACGTGGTAGCCGTGAACAGAATCGAATAGTTTTGATTGACGAGGTCATCACAAGACCATCTCACCTAAAGCAGTAGTACTAAGTTTGTATTTTAGGAGTGGAACAGGAAGTCTGTTCCACTCGGTACGAGGGCGAGGGTGGTGGGCTATCATAGCCTTAATTACTAACAACGTTTATTTATATTCCCCGTGGTCGGTCACGAATTGTTTGAGACTGGCGATGACGCCAAGAGACGCTTAATGAGCTTTCGTTAATGGTAATTAAATTCTTCGAGTTCGCAAACTAACTTCCTTCTTGTAAATACTTTGAATAAACTAAATGCAAAACTCAATCTTGATTGTTCTTTATGTTAACTCGAGCATGATCAGAATGACGAGCTGGCTCAGCAGCGTCTATGTAAAGACAATGCCGAGCAAGGTTTCGCGTAGATGTGCTACGATTCCGAGCATGGCTTCGCGTAGATGCGCTACGATTCCGAGCATGGTTTCGCGTAGATGTGCTACGATTCCGAGCATGGTTTCGCGTAGATGTGCTACGATTCCGAGCATGGCTTCGCGTAGATGCGCTACGATTCCGAGCATGGTTTCGCGTAGATGTGCTACGATTCCGAGCATGGTTTCGCGTAGATGTGCTACGATTCCGACCATGGTTTCGCGTAGATGTGCTACGATTCCGACCATGGTTTCGCGTAGATGTGCTACGATTCCGACCATGGTTTCGCGTAGATGTGCTTCGATTCCAACCATGGTTTCGCGTAGATGTGCTACGATTCCGACCATGGTTTCACGTAGATGTGCTACGATTCCGACCATGGTTTCGCGTAGATGTGCTACGATTCCGACCATGGTTTCGCGTAGATGTGCTACGATTCCAACCATGGTTTCGCGTAGATGTGCTACGATTCCGACCATGGTTTCGCGTAGATGCGCTACGAATCCGAGCATGGTTTCGCATAGATGTGCTATGATTTTGTGTAAAGTGCAGATACACTTGTCATACACGTAGTTAAATTATTACCCGCGAAGGAAGAAAAGGTTGTTTGTTTGTTACCATCTCTCCAAAATGGCTTAACCGACTTTAAGCAAGGTCAGTAAGTAGGTTTTATCGGCACACGTCATAGATGATGGAATACATAGCTAAAGGTATCTATTTTAAATTTATACCAAATATAAAAGTCTGTAATTTTGTAGTTCTGTACAAAAATCAAGCTTTTAACTAAAAAGAATAAAAAAAATAAAAAAAAAATTATTTAAAAAATATGGTAATGAATCTTTGTATGGAAATCCCGAAAATGAATAACCTCTAGAGAACATCCAGTGACCTCACAATTCTGAAATTTGGAATGCTAGGGGTCTTTATGCCACAAATAAAGGAAAAAGTCTAAAATGGAGGAATTTTAACTTTGTTACCCCTTAAATGGAATGGTGAAGTATGCAGGGAAAAGTGGCTGAAACTCAAAAAGAGACGATTTCAAAACAATTTGCCTACGGATCGGAACTCTCACGGGTGCAATTCTCGCACTTGTTCGTTTTATTCTTTAGAAGAAAGGATTAATACCTACATTAATTTTTTTGATTCATTTAGGCCTTTATTTATTAAATGAGCAACATTTAGTTTGTCTGTTTCTTTCTTTTTTTTTATGCTACTTGTCAAGCAGACCAGCTTACGGCCCACCGGATGGAAAGCAGTTACCGTAGCCTATGAACGCTTGTAACACCAGAGGCATCACACGCGCGCTGCCGACCCTGAGACATAAAGATGAAAAGTCTCATGTGCGTGTAATTTCACCGGCACCCGCACCCTTCAAACCGAAACACAGCAATGCGAACCACTACTCCTTGGCGGCAGAAATATGTACGGTGGTAGTGCTTCCCCGGACGAACTCTTTCACAAGAAGTTCTACTACTATCAAAATCTTATTAATTATCTGTACGTATCGGTACAGATAATTAATAAGATTTTGGAACCCTATCTACTGGACCCGAGTAGATAGGGTTCGCAGCGGAAACTACGGGTTCCGCTGTTTGGATCAGGGTACCACGGGTGTCAGGGTACCGCCTTTTGGGTTAAACCTTTAGGTCCTGACTGGAGTTGGATTCGTGGTGGCATGTGGTGAGTTGCAGGGGAATTGCATGTTTGTTTGCCCGGATAATGTTTTCGGGCGCAATCCTCCGCGAGCAACTAGCTGGTGTCCTCTCAGGCCTAGGGCGAAGGGCTAGAACGAGGGCACTAGCGGGGTCAGTGAGTGATCCTTTAAGCGACAATCCTTTCGGAGCGTCGTAATCTCCGGCACTTACCTGGAGAGTAAGTAGAGTCTTGTACGCTAGCAAAGATTCCGGTTACCCAGCTGTCGGTATGGGTAGATGTATGTATGTGTACCGAGATGTGAGCGAGCTTTACAGCTCCGATACCATTCTGGTAAATGGTAGTTGGCTTCTCCAACGTCCCTAGCTGGGATTTAAGCTAGCATCCTTTGGGGTGCGGGTGGTGAGCGACATTAACAGCTCCGACACCATTTTGGATAAATGGTAGTGTGCTGATGCGCACGAGCCCACTCAGCATGAGTACCGTGTTGTAAGCTTCTTATAATGCGGCGGCAAGACCTGCCGTAGGTGGTCCTGGCCTCGGCCAGTTAAGTGTCTACCACGTATAACCTGACGGTTGGTAGGGTGACACTTTAAACTCAGTAGTCGAAATAATGATGAGGAGGCTGTACGTATCGGTACAATACCGCAGACATGATAACATATAGTACAGGCAAATTAGCAAAAAGTGTGGACCTAAATCGTGTAGTCGTGGAATCTTAAGGAAACGTTAGATGACACGAAAAGAAGCTTATCCTAAGTTTGCACCGTTTCTGGCGCTTACGGAACCCTTTTAAATATTAGGTACAAACTTAAAAAAGCCGTAAATTTTAAAATAGAAAGAAATTACTTGATGCATGTTAAATTACGAATAGAGAGACTGTCTTAGTGCATTATGATTTTAATAAAAACCACGTGCATGTAGGGAACACAGTGTTGAACAAATGCATCTTCCGTAAATTAATACCAGTATAAAACTTCCGGCGGATGTAGTACTAATTAAATGGATAAGTTTAAGTCGATTTCCAGAACTACATTAATTTTCCCCGAAGTAGAGCGACAATAAAATATGGAAAAGTGCCTTCCGTGAGACGCACCATGGTGCAAACCTGGTAATGTATTTCGAACATTTTTCTGATATGTCTATCAATTTGCACCGACTATCTTAATTTTCCCGGAGCCGTAATAACCACAAAAAGTTTTTTTTGTAAATGATTTTTTTTTGTATGTCCGTATGTCGGATTTAAAAAATACTTGGTGCAAATGTAGATCATAACGGTTCAAAGTCTATGCCAAATTGCACCGACTACTTCTATTTCCCCCATTAAGTTACGGATATTTTTATGGTTTTCACCCTATTTCACCCTGTTTAGGAAGGTGAAATTACTGATGCTTATTATTAGAGGTGATTTTTAAGCCATGCAAAACAATTAGAAAAGTTTTCATGACTACATCTAATTAGTTCCACACTTGTGCAAAAAATCACCTAATTTGACTGTACTAATAGTGCCAAAACTGAAATAGAACATCAATTTCTCCCAAACTTTTCCTTACTCAAAAGATTATATACACGTCAAGAAAATAGTGATAACATATATATTTTGAATAAATCCCAGCAAACGCACTCGCGGGCGCGGGCGGTGGGGTGCGGGCGGATCACTCGAGCGGCTGATTGATGCGCCTTAAGAGAATAACGCTCCGCTCGTATCGTCCCAAACACCTCAAGGGTGTGAGTGAGCAATGTGACTCACTTAGCTTTCCTTTTTACGCCCACACATTCAATGCTCTTCGGCTACAACAGCTACAATATCGACTGACTAAAAATAGTGTTCGTGTAAGAAGGTGGTTTTTGTTCTTGGTGAAGGTAGGAAGTACACAGAGTGGCTAATGCGTTTGTCGTGTAGCACGGAGGTGCCTTCCATGGAGTCTGAACCCCGAGTTCCTGACAATAACCTTTCGGCACCTACAAATATATAATTCGATTGGTAGATATATGTAAATACTCACTGAGTATTACTTATTCTAATCAGAACGCTTTGATAAGGGATGAAGCAATCACTACTAATATCATAAATCCTATAGTTTTGATGTTCAGATGTTTTTTAGGGTTCCGTGCCTCAAAAGGTACTAAAGGAACCATTAAAAGATCATGTGTCTGTCTGACTGTCTTTTTGTCTGCCAAAAAAGTTGAAATTTGATAGAAATACAGAGCTACGTAGGCGACCCAATCACGTTGCGTTCATAAACGAATTCTGATTACGGGGGTTAGCTTTGGAGGACGAACCAGAAAAAAAATATCATGTCAAATGCGTGACTTGTCAAATGAAAAAACTCGTTAAGAGAGTTACAATTTTTTTTTATTTTGAAATTCTTTGTTTAAATTATATTGAAGAAAAAATGCTAAAATGCAAATAATGAGCCAAAAATTCAAAAAAATACGGAACATTGGTCCTTACCCATACATAGTATACAGAGAAACCTAAATGAGGATCCTGATTCCTATGTCTTTAAATTCCCATGGGAAAAGGAAAATAGCGCTTGATAAAAACACAATTAGTCATCAAGGGAAAGTACCAAGTGCAGATATCTACTTACCTACTTTATAACGCATAACACCCAACAATCACATACGTAGTTTTGGTCCCACACTAGGATTCCCTGAGTCGTGGATATCAGGAACTACGGGTACCATGGTACCATAACACCCAGACCCGGAACAAGTGCTTGCAGATCATACAAACATTTGTCCCGCAGCGGGAATCAAACCCGCAACCTCTTGCATCTAAGCCGGGTACTCGCCCGCTGCGCCAGAGAGGTCGTCAAACTTAGTTAGACCACAGATTTCGTACGAGATATTATGTGGTCCAACAAACTTTTTGGAAGATAAAACTAATTTTAAAATTTTAATTGTGATGTAACTGCTTGCTTAGCCGATAAATCAAAAAGTTACTCAGAAGTGTAATTCTTACTCCGAGACTGAGTATAAATTGCAAAGCCGAACAAGTTATAAACTGCCACAAATGAATATTCACATGAAGTATCTTGGAGTCTTTTAAGACAATTACCGCGACTGACAATGCACGGAATCGTTGATGCATTTACCAAGAACAGCCACTGCCTCTTGCGCCTTGCACACTCAACACAAACGAACTAACGTACCGGCATTTTAATAACTCTTTAGATAAATTACCTTCTGCACTTCTTACAAGCTTATTAGCTGATTCAGCCTGGAAGTTCATGGATATCCTGCAATAAAAACGAATCGAGTTATGCCATGGAGGAAAAAATATCACTTGACTTCGGAACCCA
This sequence comes from Epirrita christyi, assembly GCA_951392215.1. Lineage (NCBI taxonomy): Eukaryota > Metazoa > Arthropoda > Insecta > Lepidoptera > Geometridae > Epirrita > Epirrita christyi. Next base: position 16,714,115 of record OX595841.1, on the reverse strand, counting down.
ACACTATGAGTGGTCCGAGACTCACTTGGCCAGTTATTTTTATTGTATAACATGACAGAACTGGCAGATTCCTGCCAATTACAACTGCAGTTAGGTCATGTCCACCTCTTAGGTGGTGCGCTAGGAGGAACTGCACTGTATCCTCCACCGTGGGGCATAAGGTAAGATAAGATAAGATAAGTTTGATTCAAGGCTGTAGGGTGTGGGGTGCACTGGATCGTGTAGTAGAATTACCTACTGATAACAACATATAACTGTCGCGCGTAATGAATAATAGGCTCCGAATCCCTGCCGCGCCGGCCCGTGCGGCCCAGAGCGCGTCATGAATTATAATCAGTTTTATTACCGAAGGATCTCTCGAGGGACCCGATTGCCTGTAAACGTCCATTCTGCCACTTTTTGTTTCATTTTAAGGGGATAAGTGGACGGATGTCGGCCGAAGTGATTGCGGTACAACTAAGATGAATGGCTCTTGCGAGGCACTCGCGCCGGCGCCGCACCTCCTCGGTGTCGAGCTGGTTCTTGTGAATCATAATGTTGCCTTTGTTTTTACTCGGCCACCTTCGTCTTGCTCAGGTAATAAATGTTGATTACTTATTTGACTTACTTTACTTTGGCTAACCTACTCTTGGGAAATTCTGAGAAAACGAGCACAATTACTCCACTTTATCTAATTATTACTAAACTTAAAAGCCACATCCATACATCCACATTCTTCCAACCATCGTGAAATAACCCCTCTTATCAGTTCAACTGATGCGTCCAAGGACTGGCGTATGTATTTATTTATTTATTGAGGGACAATAAACACCTACAACATAAATTCTTAGGTTATAGAAAGATTATAAAATTAATCTTAATTAATTGATTCAAGCGTGACTTTGCGGAAATCCATTCTACAATATAAAATAGACGAACAAATATATAGTAACAATTCCGCTCCTCTCCAACGAAAACTCTGAAAGAATTCGACACGTGTTTCGCCTCTCAACGAAGCATCCTCGGAAACAGTAGGCTCACTGTGTGCTAGAACGAAAAAGACACACTACTGCAAAAACTCCGCAGCCATGTTGCCTCTTCGAACGCCGAACAGAAAGTGAATCCACCTGTACGCCAACCGCCCTTATATAGACCCACCGTTATCTCTCAGACTGGCCCCACCCCCTGACTCCCCACTACCTGTCGCAAAAATGCGTAATAGCGGCGATCTGGGCAAACCAGTATTCAATTCATTGAACAGTGTAGTACTCGTAATGTATTTTTAACCGACTTCCCAAAAAAGGAGGAGGTTCTCAATTCGGTTGTATTTTTTTTTTTTTTTTTTTTTTTAATGTTTGTTACCGCATATCTCCGGCGTTTATGAACCGATTTGGAAAATTCTTTTTTTATTTGTATAGATATACTTCCAGATTGGTCCCATTTTTTTCAAAATCCAGTTCTGATGATGGGATCCATGAGGAATTGAGGGAACTCCTCAAATATTGTAGGCATACATATGGCGATTTTGATATTTTCAGCAACAAACCAAGCATTTGCATTCAAAAAGTATAATAATCCTTTCACCACTATGGTTCTTTCATCATTTTTTTTTCACCCAAATATTTTGTCAAATACTATGGCGGAAGTCGGTTTTTTAAATGAAAAGTTATATAATTTCTAAATTTTCCAACACAGACAGCCGAAAGCCCTTATTACACGTATATAAAATACTAAACGAATGATTATTATTTAACGAATGACCAGTATCAATTAAATGTTTTGCAAAATGAGATCTTTCTGGACAATTGTTCATATACGCTGCCAAGTGTTCCTTATACCTTGTTTGAAAATTACGACCTGTTTGCCCCACATAATAGTAGATTATGCACTAAGGGAATAAAGCAGTGTCTTATGTCGCGGGCGGCATATTGAACCCTGAGCGTAACGAGGGACTCTAAAGTTAACTCCCGAGTGTAGCGAGGGAGTTATATAGAGTCCTGAGTGAAGCGAGGGGTTCAAGCTGCCCAAGACGAAGACAGACTTTATTCCAGAGGAGCATACTCTACTTTTCACACTTTCTGCGAGACAATAAAAAGCCAGGGCTTGTTTTGATTTTTGCGGTAGTAGAATAACAATAATCTCTAAAGCGTCTGTTTTGATAAACTTTGGAGTAGAATCACTATCGTTTGTAATTTTTTTTTATCGTTTGTAACTGAAAATCACAGCACCAAACATGCTGGGCGCGTGTTTGGTGCTGTGATTTTCAGTAAATTTTATTGCATTATTCATGTTAATAAAAAATGTCATGTGAAACAAAAGAATATTTTGTTTCACATTCTTTGTAAACGCACCTTTTTTTTTTGAGTACTGTTTATGGTGGCCATTTCGATTTTCGAACAAACCTCTTTACAATGCCATATGGGCATTTTTTTACTTAGAGTTTTCCACGAGTCTCCACACGAATTTGACGTTCCAAATTCAAATCACTTTAATCCCTAGGGAGTTTCATACAACTTTATATCCCTAGAGAGACAATGCTTTACTTTACGTTGAGGTTGCATGATTTGTAATTGGACATTGTCGAGCAGGTGGTGTGAAAATACCATTACATACATCACAAACTTACTTGTAAACACCTGATTTTTTATGGTCCTCTAATCGATCTTTGCCATTACAGAGCTGTCTTAATGAATTGTTTGTTTTAAACGCTACCCTTATTTCATTTCTAGCCAATGTTTTTGAAACCCTATCACTAACCGAACCTAAATAGGTCAAACTGCCCACATATTTCTGTGGTCTTTCAGGAGGTAATGGATAAAACAGAGAACGAACCATGTTGAACATGGTTCGTTCTCTGTTGTATCCATTACAAAAACAAAAACATTGGCTAGAAATGAAATAAGGGTTGCTGCGGAGTTTTTGCAGTAGTGTGTCTTTTTCGTTCTAGCACGCAGTGAGCCTACTGTTTCCTGAGGATGCTTCGTTGAGAGGCGAAACACGTGTCGAATTCTTTCAGAGTTTTCGTTGGAGAGGAGCGGAATTGTTACTATATATTTGTTCGTCTATTTTATATTGTAAAATTAATCTTCACAATATTGTAGCCCACTATATTATCCACAAATTAGCTAACAGTATTAGTCAAAACAAAAACCCCACTAGAGGCTTTTAAGTGATATCAATATCATAAATTTTTAATTTTAAACAGTAATATATTGTGTCGTACAAAAGAAGCTATTTATAAATGCGTTAATTCAACTTTTTAACCGACTTCCCAAAAAAGGAGGAGGTTCTCAATTCAGTTGTATTATTTTTTTTTTTTTTTTTAATGTTTGTTACCGCATATCTCCGGCGTTTATGAACCAATTTGGAAAATTCTTTTTTTATTTGAATAGATATACTTCCAGATTGGTCCCATTTTTTTCAGAATCCAGTTCTGATGATGGAATCCATGAGGAATCGAGGGAACTCCTCAAATATTGTAGGCAAACATATGGCGATTTTGATATTTTCAGCAACAAACCAAGCATTTGCATTCAAAAAGTATCATATTCCTTTCACCACTATGGTTCTTTCATAATTTTTTTTCATCCAAATTTTTAGTCAAATGCTATGGCGGAAGTCGGTTTTTTAAATGAAAAGTTATTATAAATTAAATAAAATTAAAATCAACATTGGACAAGATAAAATTATTATAAATAAGCTTTCTAAACTTCCATTTTGAGCATGAAAATATATCGATGTCCAAGAAGTTAGAATTATATAATTTATATATATATATATATATATATACAGGCCGTCCCACGGCTATGCCACATGGAGGGAAAGTACCTTGAATATTGTAGATGGAACATTTTACTGAAAGAAGACATTATTTGAATTTAAAAAACAATTTAAACTGCATTCATAGATATTTAAATAATTACATGGTTGAACAGGGAATCGAACCCGCTACACGAGAAAAATAATCACCCTGTAGCTTTATCATACCGATCAAAAGGCTTCATCATAAGTATTTTTTGCTATATAACATAGTGTCAGAAATAAAAGGAAGACCATGAATTTTAACATTTTTAATACAAAATTAATCAATTTATCAAATGCTAAAAATGAGTCCCTTCTTGTTTAATACAAAGTCGCACTCTTTTGATTATTTCGCTCCCTGTCGATTTTTTGATCCTGTTGTGGTGGATATTTAGAATAATACGTCTAACTTCTGCTTGTAGCTCGTGGACACTTTCATACTGGTTCTTGTAAACAACATTTTTTACATAACCCCATAAAAAAAATCCAACGGGGTTAGATCTGGGGATCTCGGCAGCCATCTTATTTGTCCATTTGTCCCGATCCAGGGATGAAATGATGCGTACCTACTTCTTAAGTGGGTACATTTATTAGTAATAAGTACTTATGATAATGTCAGTTGTATGTCCTTACGGCAATGTCTGAGTGACTTTTCATAATTCCGAACAAAATTCCACATCAAATGTAAAAATTCTTGGTCTTCCTTTTATTTCTGACACTATGTTACTCAGCAAAAAATAATCCTTATGATGAAGCCTTTCGATCGGTATGATAAAGCTACAGGATAATTATTTTTCTCATGTAATGGGTTCGATTCCCGGTTCAACCATGTAATTATTTAAATATCTATGAATGCAGTTTAAATTGTTTTTTAAATTCAAATAATGTCTTCTTTCAGTAAAATGTTCCATCTACAATATTCAAGGTACTTTCCCTCCATGGGGCATAGCCGTGGGACGCCCGGTATATATATATATACGCTTATACTACAAAGTACGTAAAGCGGCGCGCCGCCAGCCTATACCATTTTCCTCTGCTATCAATTCCAGATAATACACACATCAAAATTGTCTAGGGATATTATATATTTTGTTGATTACGTAATATGTAATATCTTTATTAAAACTTCACGACGCGCAGTTTGGTTTTCGAGCTGGGCTGTCCACTGAAACTGCGGTCCTAAGTCTCAAACATACTGTCCAGTACTACACCAGCAGAAGCACACCTGTCTACGCCTGCTTTCTCGATCTATCAAAGGCTTTTGATCTAGTGGCGTATGACAGGCTGTGGCAGAAACTATCCGTGGATACTGATCTTCCCCGTGAGCTCATATCGCTTCTGAAGTGCTGGTATGGCAGCCAGTATAATACGGTTAGATGGTCGGGGTCGCTTTCGGACGAGTACAGGTTGGAGTGTGGGGTGCGGCAGGGGGGTTTGAGTTCGCCTCGACTTTTCAGCTTGTACATGGACCGCCTGATCCATGAGCTCAGCAGCGCCCAGGTAGGCTGCTCCATTGATGGGGTTTGTGTAAATAATATAAGCTATGTCGACGATATGGTGCTGCTGAGCCCATCGATCAGTGCTCTCAGGAAGCTGCTGAAGATTTGTGAGAGCTATGCGGAGGTACACAGGCTCAGATACAATGCGAACAAGAGCGAATTTATGGTTTTCAAAGCAGGTGCGAAGACATATAGTACAATCCCGCCACTGATTCTGAATGGAAGTGCTCTGAACAGAGTGTCGCAATTTAAGTATCTGGGCCATTGGATCACCGAGGCTCTCACAGATGATATAGATATGGAGAGGGAGCGCAGGGCATTATGTGTCCGAGCAAATATGCTGGCCCGTAGGTTTTCGCGATGTACTGGTGTAACTAATCATAGTACTGACAAAGATTCGTTTACTTTATAAATTTATTTAAGTTTAAGATCTCATTAGAGACCAGAAAACTTTCACTTATTTTACTAAATAAATGAAAGTTAAATCTGAACGCAGTTAAGGTAACCTAGGTACTCTGTTAGGATACTTTGTTCAAGGAAGATACAATTTACCTTCAAGTATTTACAAGCAAGATCAGAGGAGGTTGCTCATAGAATTTAAGTAGGTGTTATGATAGTGGATTTCCACTTTGCTTTCCTAACAAACAGAGATTAAAAGAGAAGCAAAAATATGTATTAAAACTTCCTTAAAATTAAACGAAAAACATTCTGTGTGCTTTTATTAAAGGAGGAATGGTAGTTTTGAAAATAACTTGATTTTTGTCATGCCTAAAGAAAGGGTGAGAGGGGTTTGCTCATGGGTTTTGAGCAGGAGTTTGTTAACAATTTTCAACCCAAATTTTTAAACAAAATTACTTGGAGATAGGAGTCAGAACCTGTATGGATACTTTGTTAGGATTAAACTGAAGGTACCTTCTATATTCTTATTGATAAAAGACTCATTGGATTGAAAATAACTTGTTTTGTATACATTTCGTCGATTTCAGTGGAACGGGATCGCCTACGGCGTGGGTCTTTATCTAAGTCAGAAGATGGAGACAATTCTAATTAGCCCATTTTGATACTATGAGAGGGGATTCAAATGATGTAGTAGTCATTTTCGTCAGATGCTGGATAACACCCTGAACAAATGTCTGCGGCCCGTACAATCATTTGTTCCGAGGCGGGAATCGAACCCACAACCTCCTGCGTCGAGGGTGAGCCTTCGCCCACTGCGCCACAGAGGTCGTCGGTTGACATTGGGGAAAGGAGGCTAAATTGTCTTATGTGTAAGGCAGAATAATGGGATTACGTTGTCTTCTAAGTAATAGGTACGTAGTAGTACCTACCGACAAATATTTATAGGGTCACCTTAAATATAGATTTAAATGCTTGGTGGAGGAATTGGTTCAGTAGTAGGACAGCTCATTCATGCAAACATGTGTCTCACAGCGGGAGTCGAACCTGCTACCTTTCGCGTCTCGATCGAATATTTTCTCCACCTTGTCACGAAGATCGTCAACAGCAAGTAGGCACAAAACATGTTAATCAAGATAGGTATAAATCTGTTTCCTTTTATCGCTCAGCTTTGGTGAGGATAACGTGGTATAAACCATCGAGAAGGCTATGCGACTTATTTACGTATTTATGAATAAAATAGGATCCATTAGGGTCGGATTAGCAGATTTTAATTGGTCTTTGTCAACGCAAAATAGTACTTATTTGCTCTAATTACCGCAAAGACATCAGAAAAAAGTTGATGTGGGTAGACAAACACCAGCGAATGCACGGGTCAGGCAAAGGGAGATTAGGGAGCGGGGCGGTGCGGGCGGGGGAGACGACGGGGGGAGTTACGGAGACGTACGAGGGGGGAAGGGTATTGGCATGATAAAAGGCGAAGCAGCGAATGTTCGAGGCTTTTTTGAACGCGGAACGTGGACCAGAACAAACGTGAGTCTTAGAATTAGTAAATATCTACCTACTTGTGTGTACTTATGGAATCATTTCGTGAAGTGTAAATTCTTTTAAAGTGGTACTGGATAGTAATTCGTTGTTAGTGATTACCTCTGTTTGAGACCAACGAAAGTGGCAATCATAGGGATTCCTGAGGTATTATTTACCACCGAATAAAGAAAAATATTTTTATTTCGGTTGGTCTTTGGATGTTTCGGGAATCATAGGCGGGCTGTGATCCTATACCTACAGTGATTAATGAAATGATTGCATAGGTTTTTTATTTTAAACCTGAACTATTAATTACCTACAGTGATATTAGTTCCTTCCTTTTCGGTGTAAATAGCTGAGAAAATTTTACTCAGTTGAGTTTTCTGGTGAGTACGATTGGTGATATCCGTTCATGGCTCATAGTACTATGGATGAATGGTCATCTGATACGCAAGAATTTTGGGTTCGATTTCTGTTGCACCTTACTAACATAACCTTACCCTACCTACCCTGAACCCCATCCATCCTGAGGTGTGGTGCGGCCTGAAACCGGGTCGTTAAGCATCTTACTAACATAACCTTACCCTACCTACCCTGAACCCCATCCATCCTGAGGTGTGGTGCGGCCTGAAACCGGGTCGTTAAGCATCTTACTAACATATCTTTACCTTACCTATCCTGAATCCTATCCATCCTGAGGTGTGGTGCGGCCTGAAACCGGGTCGTTAAGCATCTTACTAACATATCCTTACCTTACCTATCCTGAATCCTATCCATCCTGAGGTGTGGTGCGGCCTGAAACCGGGTCGTTAAGCATCTTACTAACATATCCTTACCTTACCTACCCTGAATCCTATCCATCCTGAGGTGTGGTGCGGCCTGAAACCGGGTCGTTAAGCATCTTACTAACATATCCTTACCTTACCTATCCTGAATCCTATCCATCCTGAGGTGTGGTGCGGCCTGAAACCGGGTCGTTAAGCATCTTACTAACATATCCTTACCTTACCTACCCTGAATCCTATCCATCCTGAGGTGTGGTGCGGCCTGAAACCGGGTCGTTAAGCATCTTACTAACATATCCTTACCTTACCTATCCTGAATCCTATCCATCCTGAGGTGTGGTGCGGCCTGAAACCGGGTCGTTAAGCATCTTACTAACATATCCTTACCTTACCTACCCTGAATCCTATCCATCCTGAGGTGTGGTGCGGCCTGAAACCGGGTCGTTAAGCATCTTACTAACATATCCTTACCTTACCTACCCTGAATCCTATCCATCCTGAGGTGTGGTGCGGCCTGAAACCGGGTCGTTAAGCATCTTACTAACATATCCTTACCTTACCTATCCTGAATCCTATCCATCCTGAGGTGTGGTGCGGCCTGAAACCGGGTCGTTTAGCATCTTACTAACATATCCTTACCTTACCTACCCTGAATCCTATCCATCCTGAGGTGTGGTGCGGCCTGAAACCGGGTCGTTAAGCATCTTACTAACATATCCTTACCTTACCTACCCTGAATCCTATCCATCCTGAGGTGTGGTGCGGCCTGAAACCGGGTCGTTAAGCATCTTACTAACATATCCTTATCCTACCTACCCTGAAATCCTTCCATCCTGAGGAGTGGTGCAGCTTGACTACGAGTCGTTAAACTCCTCTCTAACATATCCTTATTCTATCTACCCTGAAATAAATAGTATCAAGAAATGCATGATTCAGTATAAAATTGAGTAATGGTATCGATGACCTTCATCCAGGATAATCTAGTAGAATGAGCATCTGGCCTGCGGAGTATCTGGATAGGATTTTAAATAAACAATTTTAACTTTCCTGTGTTTCATTCCAAGACTATTTTCCTTGATACATGCTGTTTTGTTTGATTTTATTTTTCTGTGAGGTAAGTTTTATATGAATACTCCATTTCTGTGTATTCTCCGATTATTATGTGAAATTACAGGTACGCGATCATTCCTGTGTACTATTTATCTTTTAAGTAGGAACTTAACCTTGATTTATTAAATTTTATGTGTATTCTCCAAACGACTTCAAGTGACTTTGCAGGTATCTACTGAAATTATTGAACTTAACCTACATTTTTTTTACATCCGAACTTATTCTTGATAGTGTTGCTATTTTTAATCTTGAGTACTTTATTATACACTTATCTACTTAATGGTTAGCTTTTTCTTGATCCTAAATTGGAAAGAGATTGATAAAATGATTGTCTTAAGCTTGAAGGGCTTTCAATTGAGTCATAAAAGCCTTTTCGTCCTCGTACAATTATGCTGACAAGTTCCACGAAATATTTCCCAATGTTTGACTCGCATTTGGAAATAACCTTTAGCTAGGGTTTATATCCGATAGGCATCTTCGACTTGCAGCCTAATACTTATTATGAATCTTATTCTTTGAATAAATCTAAAATCCAACCCTTTTGCAAAAACTTCTGTGTTGAATTCGAAAGAAATTAGTCACAATTATTTACATAGTTGTATTGATTGAGGAGAAAGAGAACTCAATTTTGATATCCTCGTTTATACACATGCCAAGCAAAAAGCCGTGCAAAGAGAATCCTGACTAGAATAGAGGGAGGACCTTGATGTCCCTAAACGAGTTTATCAAACACTGATACCTACTATCTTAAGTTTTTAAAAGAGATGTTTTGAATTTTGAATTTAATTCAGAAGTTTCTTTGATTGGATTATCTCATTTTTAAATTAACAAGTTAGATTTATTTAATATTTACTTGCTCAAGTTGTGATTTTGGATTGTTACTTTGAAGTCAAATAAATCAATATTAACTTCAAAATTGAATATAATTTAGTGTCAAAATTTGTAGACAAGATAGATATCCTATCTAAAAATAGAAGGACGATTTTGGTGTACCTGGTTAGATCAATTAAAATACTGTCGGTTCTCTTCTATGCTACTTTATATTCAAAGTCAATTATTTTAGTACTTACCACCGATAGTTCTTCAAGTCAAAACAATTAAGCTCACTGAACGAAATCAAACCAAGGCCATATTTATATAAATAAATATTTACCATCATCAAATCATGGTGCTACTGGTTCTAAAATAGGTCGTAGAGTCTAAAAGAGCTTAGTCCTATTCATATCAAAAATTCATTAAGAGCCTGCAGCTCAATTTGAGTTTATAAACTCTTAAGAGGCGGGTAGTTATAATCGTACCTATTCTTAGCTATTTAAGTTCTATGTTAATTTCAAACAACCAATTGAGATTAATGCCTTAATTTTTAAAGTTACACATCTATAATGTTCTAAGATGAATTTCATAGGTGCAACATTATTCTTAAATGAATACATTACCTCAAGTTATAAACGGAAACTTCTGTCTTATAAATAGACATACCTATTTAATCAAGTCATACCTATTTAATTGTTGAACTCTTAGTGTTCTTGGAAGAAATTCAACGGAAACTTCTGTTTTATAAATAGACATACCTATTTAATCAAGACATACCTATTTAATAGTGAACTCTTAGTGTTCTTGGATAAAATTCTTAGTTTGAACATTCATCTAAAGAATATCTAGTTATATTTATTCGGAATCAATAGAAATCCCAACATCTGTCTTATAAATAGACATACCTATTTTATCATGAACTCTTAGTGTTCTTGGAGGAAATTCTTAGTTTGAACATTCATCTAAAGAGTAGATAGTTATATTTATTCGAAATCAATAGAAATCCCAACTTCTGTCTTATAAATAGACATACCTATTTAATCAAGACATACCTATTTAATAGTGAACTCTTAGTGTTCTTGGATGAAATTCTTAGTTTGAACATTCATCTAAAGAGTAAATAGTTATATTTATTCGGATTCAATAGAAATCCCAGAAACTTTAAAAACAAAGTTGAAACTTACAGTTTATAGATAAATGAACTTATTCGAATTATGAACCAATAGAGTTTAAATTTAATTAGAAAGTTACAAGATAAGACTTTATTCAATTAATAAATATATTTAAAAATATATATTATATTTACAATCCTATAATATTCTTAGATAGAGTTTCTTAAATAGTTATACCTATTAGGAATCAATAGAATTCCCAGAAATATTTGTACAATAAAACTTATAGCTTATAGATAAATAAGCTTATTTGTATAATAAACCAATATAGTTTAATTTTGGTTGGAATTCATAAAGTAAACATTATTATCGCAAGTTCGAAAATATAGATAATATTCAATTTATGAATATATTGAAATATAAATATTTTACCTAAATAAAAGGGAATTGAAAATATCATCCCTTAATTTTAAAGGTATTGTCTTTGGAGTTTTCCTAATCTATTAAATATTTGTTCCTTTTCCGCTATTAAATATATTTATATTTGGCGTTGGTTTGGAAAGACAGTAGTGGGGAGGAGGCTGTACTGTCCCGCATAAATTTATTTATGCGGATTTAAACATTCTGCATAAATGTAATTATGCGGCCCTTTGTTTGTCCCTATAAAGAACTAAACAGACATCGATTTGAAAAGCAGAGTCTTTTGCTTTTCAAATTGGTTTCTTCAAAATGATTTTCAACCCCCTGATTCAGTATTCATATATATATTTAATAAACTCGTAGAAAGTTTTAATTATTAAATGATGTTTATATCTTATGAAATTCAACTAAATATATCAAACTAAATATATTCATTTAGGTTATAGGAATTAAAAGTTTCTAAATAAAGAATACTAGTGGAGGTAATAGGAAATTATAGGATAAACAATTATAAATATACTAGTTTTACTACCGTTCTAAATATTAAATAAGGATTTTAAAATTCTAGTCTTAGGAAGTTTTCGATCTTAAAGTTTATTCTTTAATATTCTTTGTTTAATTTATATTATTCTTTAAGAATATTGAACAGTAATATATTAGTTTATAACTTTATTAGGTATAACCCTTTTATTTTATTATTACTTTATCATTTTCGTAAATAACCCTTCAATTTAGTACCATTTATTTATTAGAAAATTTAGTTAGAAATAAAATAGGTAGTGTAGGACTTGACTTAATAACTTAAAAGAACTCGGATTACTGCGATCACACAACGTACGGTCCTACCACTAGAACTAGACGATCACCTTGGCCAAACTAATTAACAGCAAACCCATATCTAGTAAAGCATAACACATTTCAAAGATCCATGCATTACCTACTATGATAATATAAATCCGCAGCAGTAAAGTAAGTACGTAATAGTTAGAAGGTAACAGTAAAAGTGGGGTTGAGTTAAATATAGGAGTTCCAGTTAAGAGTTTAAGTAGGTTCCGAGGTAGGTTAAAAAAGTATAAAGAGGGGGGTTTAATTGATGAGGGGGCGGAAGTTACAATATGGTATAGCCGTGACCAGGACATGTAATTATTGTCCAAATTTATTATTTGTGTTTGAAATTTGTGTTGCATCAGTAATCTTGTTAATTTTTTAGTCGTCTTAAATTATATTTTGGTATTTTTCTATGTGCTTTGCTAATTTATGGGTTGCTGTTTTATTACTCTATTTATTATTATGTTGCGGGTTTCCCGCACAATTTGTTGCCGTATATAAAGGAAAGTTTTAAGTCAAGTCATAATAAATAGGTATTATTTTAGTGAATTTACCGTGTAGTTTTTCATCATTAGGAAGTTATGTTGTTAGGTTAGTTGGAAGGTAGGTAGCATCTTTTTAATGTTATCGTACATCAATTCAAAACAATATTTTATATGGTTCAACAAGTAGTGTTACAATTAATAGGTAGATAAACTTGATTTATATGTGGGGAAATATGTAGCTATCAGATTAGTCTGCTTTGATTATTTAATACTTCAACTCTAGGTACAATATTTTAGGACATTTATCGTAGGAAGAGCGAACAAAATATTATAAATACGAAGCAACTTAATTATAGGCAAAACACATTTATATTAATAGCGAGATATAATGTTACCGAATTAATTTGAACTAAATATTTATTCGATACTTCAGATTTGAAATGCTTATCATTCAGTTATAGTAGTGATAAGATTTAACCACTCAGCAGTTGTATTTTTCGTTTTATTAGGTATTAAGTTTCATAAACTGGGGGTCGTTAAGTAAGTTTCTAAATAAACTTTGTTATGAGAGGGTGTATATTTTTGTAAAATTAGGTATATAATTCCATAAATGGGGGGGTCGTAAAACAATTTAATCTATTGTAAGCTTTGATTAATTATGATAAAGTTGTATTTTTTTAGCAGTAGGCACATGCTTCTTTAAAAAGGGGGCTGTGATTTAACTCATATTATTTTTGGCTACGATAATAAAATAAAAATTCTTCTTGATAAAAGTAGGTATTATAATCCTTTAAATGTAGTGGTTGAATTAAATTATTTTGTTGTTAGTTATGAAATTTTCATAGAAATTTTCTTTTATAAAAGGTATAAAGATATATAATTTTTTTTAATGAGGGGTCGATTATGAATTGTCTTGATGTAAGCTATAATATTCTAATATAAATAATCTTCTATAAAAGTAGGTATAGTACAATTATTTGATTGGAAATAAACAAATTATTCTGTTGTCAGCTATGATATTTTATAAACATTTTTCTATTATAAAGGTCGATCTAGTATAATTCTTTAAACGGGGGGTCGTGAAACGAATTGTTTTCTTGTTAGCTATGCTATAGTAATAGAAATCCTTCTTTAATAAAAGTAGATACATAATTCTTTAAATAGTGGGCTGTAAAACGAATTCTATTGTTGTTAGCTATGATAATAAATCTAAAATTATTTCTGATAAAGTAGGTATACGTTAATTTCTTAAACGGGGGGTCGTAAAATTAATTGTTTTCATGTTAGCTTTGATATTCTAACATTTATGTTTAATAAAAGTAGATACATAATTATTTAAATGGGGGGTCGTAAAACGAATTCTTTTGTTGCTAACTATGAGATTTTGATAAAAATTCTCCTTGATAAAAGTAGGTACCTATAGTATAATTCTTTAGTTAGGTAGATTGTAAAACAAATTGCTTGATGTAAGCTATGATATTTCTATATAAATTCTTCTTTTATAAAAGTAGATATATAATTATTTCAATGGGGGGTCGTAAAGCAAATAGTTTTGGTAGCGATGACATTAAATTTAAAATTCTTCTCTTATTAAAGTAGGTATAGTATGATTCTTTTAATGGGGGGTCGTGAAACAAATTATTTTGATGTTTAGCTATGATATTTTAATAGAAATTGTTCCTTCATAAAAGTAGGTATCCCATGAGTCTATAATTTGGGGGTCGTTAAACGAATTATTTGTTTGTTAGCCGAGACATTTTTATAGAAATTCTTCTTTTATAATAAATTTAGATACATAATTCTTTAAATGGGGGGTGATACAAATAGTTTTATTATTAAACTATGATATTTTATTAAAATTCTTCTTTTGTAAAAGTAGATACATAATTTTTAATTGGGGGGTCGTGATACAATTTGCTTTATTATTAAACTATGATATTTTTATTAAAATTCTTCTTTTATAAAAGTAGATACATAAATTTTAGTTGGGGAGGACATGAAACGAATTGTTTTGTATATTTTTATAATAATTCTTCTTTTATAAAAGTCGGTTTAAAATTTTTGAAATGGTCGTCAAACAAATTATACTGTTGTAAGCTATAATATTTCTATAAAAAAAAAAAAACTTTGAAAATAGGTATGTAATTCTTTAATTGGGAAATCGTTAAATGAATTGTATATTCGTATGTTTGATAATTCTTACTTTATAAAATTTTGGTTTATAATTTCTGAATATAAGGGCCCCTATATTATAGTTTATTTTGGAGATGAAGTTGATTTTGAAACTTTTAAATCAATATATTTTCAGTAGGAGTACCATAATTCAATTTTATGAATAACTTAGAAATAGGAAGGTCAGTCATAATGCTTAAAGATTTTTAGAGTAATAGCTTCAATTATTCTTTAGAGTTGAATATAAAAATAAATTCAAAAATTAGATAGATTACTAATATTATAATATCCTAATTAGTTTCTTAGGTAACAATAATGGTTTTATTTGTCCTTAAATTAATTAAGTTAATCTCGATTAAGTTTATGTAATTTATTTAATAGTTATCATTATATTCTAGATAATCTCTTTTTTCCCCCTTATTAATTCAGGCCGTGTCAGCAATTTTGTTTATTTCATTTAACCTCTTCTTTTTTGGTTCCCCGATCCTTTCATTATAATATAATGGTCCTGTCCATGTTGCTATTTTTCTTTTATCCATTTGCCATTATTGATGCGCGAAACGTTAGAGTTAATGAGGTTTTCAAAATAAGTTAGTGTTTATTAATATTTATTACAAGATTTTTGTATTTTATATTAATTAATATAAATTTAAAGATAGGAAGGTAAACTAAAAATGAAAAAGGAGGGACTTTAATTTAACTGTTGAATTCATTCCCTTTATCAAAAGATTTGAATGAATGGCGTTTAATTATTATTAAGAATTTAATTTTAATTTACTAATTTAATTGAATGTTTAGAATTTTCTTAATCATCTCTGAATTATTTTAAATTAAGATGAGTAGTCAATTATGTTTTTATAGAATTATAGTTGGAAATTATCCAAATAGTTATTTTTTTTGTAGTTATTAATGTTTTATGGAATCATAGTAAAACATTTTCAGTAAGTAACTTTGATCAAATAATTTTGAATTTATAATAATGTAAAGTTAAAAATTAAAGTTAAGATTTATATTATATTTTGATAACAAATACAAAATATAATATTATGTTGATTTGCTCAGAGGTTTGAGTTAAGGCATTGCTGTGAACACTACATTAATTTCATTTCGAAAACATTAAGTTAAGCTTTGATTTTGAAAAAACAATTTAGTAAAATAAAAGTTAATAGTATTTACTGCCCATGTATGTAAGAAAATTTGCTAACCATGAATTTTGAAGATAGTAGGTAACTTTCCTCATTCATAAAATAGAGTAGGATTTATACTAGACTCAACAAGAATTAGGAATTATATAAAAAAAAAAAAAAAAAAAAAACTTCAATGTAGGTATAGCATGATATAAATAAGGTAGTAGAACTTTTTAAGTTAAAGTACCGTAATAGGTTTTGACATCATTGCAAATTAACTTCGTAGCTACTTATTTCTAAAGTAAATTCAAAGTAGTGGTTGTAGGTCATAAAATATTTTAAGTTCTGAAAAGCGAATTTTGTTATGTGAGCTAAATAAATAAATTCGTTATGTTCCTAGTTAAATTTTGATAATCTGTATTACCTTAGTCTTTATTTGCCATTGGTTATGGTTTGATTTCGTGAAGAAGTTTTACAACAACTGACCAGTTTCAGTATTATTCTTGCATATTTGAAATTATGTACTCAACTAAGCTTTTAATCTACAGCAAAGTTTAATAATACAGCTATTACATAAGGAGTTTGATTGTTTTGACTTAAAGCGAGAAAGGATATTTGTTTCAAAAGGTTTTTATTTTCATGAAAACCTTTAACGAATTTTGCGATAGGATAAACTTAAATTGAATGAGTGAGATTCATATAAACTTATAGGTAAAAATTAGTTCTTTAAAATAAAATCATGAATTCAGACTTGAGTAATGCTGTTGGAAAGCTAGAGTTGTATGAATAGCAATGAAACATGTTAAAAGGAGCCGTGAATGTTGAATGGAGTAGTTTTAATAAATGTAAAACTATTATTTAAGTAAAATTTTTGTGATCACAAAAAAAAAATGTAGAGTTAGATTTTGAGATTTATGGAGGGCTCTAGTGTTTCAACAGCATTTGTTTTTTTTTGTAAATTTATTGAAATGGAGAAAGTGTAGGAGATAACAAAACTTAATTAGCGGTTTCGCTATTGTTACTTATTTATTCCTTAAAATAGTACAAAAATAACACAAATAAAAAAAATAATAATAAAGAAATTAATTGCTCAGATTTATAACCGTTCGTACTTCTTGATATTTAAGACGCGGAACGGAGATGTAGAATCAGTACTTAGTAGGTGTTTGTCGCGTTATATTACTAATATTTTATAAATTGTCTTCCCATTTTCTATACCTTATTTAAATTCAGTTATTATTCTGTAAATAAATTTTTACATTTTATATCATCCAGGATTTAACGATTTTATTTTATTGAAGCATTATAGTGCAACGCTCAACATGTCATAATCATGGCTAGCCTTCTCAAATAATAATAATAATAATAATGACATGATAAATAATAGTATGAATGCCCATAATCTAGTTTTGCAAACATACGTTCACAAAATTATTTTACAATTTAAACTTCAGATTCATTTATTAATTTATATAAGTTTCTTACCTAAATTGACTTGTTGGGTTAGTTAAGTAGCGTGAAACACTGCGAACAAAGTGAGCAAGGAGTTCTGTTTGATGTGTGATTTCGGATTTTTTGATTACAAAAAAAATGTAGGAAGGGCTTTGTTAATTCCACTGTGTCAAAGGTTTGAAACGGTTGCTGGTGCTTTATTTCATATATGACATTGACTACACAAAGGATGGTTAATGAAAGAGGGGATTTGGTGTTAGGAAAGTCAGCAGACAAAATATCTCCGTCACGAGTTGCTTTCATTGTAAGTCCTACTACACGTGGTTAGGATCGGACTAAGCACACTTCGCATGCGCCGAATTGAAAATAGTTCATTGTGGGTTTTAGCTTCAGGGGAATAACTTAATTATTGTGCCCTGTCAAGCTTATCATTATTGGTTAGTCGTGAGTAAGTAGGGGGGAAGTAGAATTTCACTTCAAAACAGGAGCTTTGATAGGAAAGTATTGCTTTCTACTACTAGGGTTGAGCGGAACTCACAACCCGCTTCCTTTGCTGAATCTAGATTAAACAGATGGTCGGTATGGGAGGGCATCTTAATTAAAAAAAAAAAACAATCGTTTGAAGCTCGAATTTCTAATGGACTGTTTTCAGATTAGGTTTAAAAACGCTTTACACATTATACACACCCACCCGTACACACTCGAGATTAAATATATATTTGAATTAAAGCATTATCAATTAATTCTTAATCAGTCAAAATGATTATTAGTGTAAAATTTCATCTTTATTTTGTGAACAAATTTGGTTTATGACAAATTTCCTTTCGACAATTTTGGGAAAATTATCTGCGAAAATTTGCAGGGGGTCGAGCTGTAACTAATCATAGTACTGACAAAGATTCGTTTACTTTATAAATTTATTTAAGTTTAAGATCTCATTAGAGACCAGAAAACTTTCACTTATTTTACTAAATAAATGAAAGTTAAATCTGAACGCAGTTAAGGTAACCTAGGTACTCTGTTAGGATACTTTGTTCAAGGAAGATACAATTTACCTTCAAGTATTTACAAGCAAGATCAGAGGAGGTTGCTCATAGAATTTAAGTAGGTGTTATGATAGTGGATTTCCACTTTGCTTTCCTAACAAACAGAGATTAAAAGAGAAGCAAAAATATGTATTAAAACTTCCTTAAAATTAAACGAAAAACATTCTGTGTGCTTTTATTAAAGGAGGAATGGTAGTTTTGAAAATAACTTGATTTTTGTCATGCCTAAAGAAAGGGTGAGAGGGGTTTGCTCATGGGTTTTGAGCAGGAGTTTGTTAACAATTTTCAACCCAAATTTTTAAACAAAATTACTTGGAGATAGGAGTCAGAACCTGTATGGATACTTTGTTAGGATTAAACTGAAGGTACCTTCTATATTCTTATTGATAAAAGACTCATTGGATTGAAAATAACTTGTTTTGTATACATTTCGTCGATTTCAGTGGAACGGGATCGCCTACGGCGTGGGTCTTTATCTAAGTCAGAAGATGGAGACAATTCTAATTAGCCCATTTTGATACTATGAGAGGGGATTCAAATGATGTAGTAGTCATTTTCGTCAGATGCTGGATAACACCCTGAACAAATGTCTGCGGCCCGTACAATCATTTGTTCCGAGGCGGGAATCGAACCCACAACCTCCTGCGTCGAGGGTGAGCCTTCGCCCACTGCGCCACAGAGGTCGTCGGTTGACATTGGGGAAAGGAGGCTAAATTGTCTTATGTGTAAGGCAGAATAATGGGATTACGTTGTCTTCTAAGTAATAGGTACGTAGTAGTACCTACCGACAAATATTTATAGGGTCACCTTAAATATAGATTTAAATGCTTGGTGAAGGAATTGGTTCAGTAGTAGGACAGCTCATTCATGCAAACATGTGTCTCACAGCGGGAGTCGAACCTGCTACCTTTCGCGTCTCGATCGAATATTTTCTCCACCTTGTCACGAAGATCGTCAACAGCAAGTAGGCACAAAACATGTTAATCAAGATAGGTATAAATCTGTTTCCTTTTATCGCTCAGCTTTGGTGAGGATAACGTGGTATAAACCATCGAGAAGGCTATGCGACTTATTTACGTATTTATGAATAAAATAGGATCCATTAGGGTCGGATTAGCAGATTTTAATTGGTCTTTGTCAACGCAAAATAGTACTTATTTGCTCTAATTACCGCAAAGACATCAGAAAAAAGTTGATGTGGGTAGACAAACACCAGCGAATGCACGGGTCAGGCAAAGGGAGATTAGGGAGCGGGGCGGTGCGGGCGGGGGAGACGACGGGGGGAGTTACGGAGACGTACGAGGGGGGAAGGGTATTGGCATGATAAAAGGCGAAGCAGCGAATGTTCGAGGCTTTTTTGAACGCGGAACGTGGACCAGAACAAACGTGAGTCTTAGAATTAGTAAATATCTACCTACTTGTGTGTACTTATGGAATCATTTCGTGAAGTGTAAATTCTTTTAAAGTGGTACTGGATAGTAATTCGTTGTTAGTGATTACCTCTGTTTGAGACCAACGAAAGTGGCAATCATAGGGATTCCTGAGGTATTATTTACCACCGAATAAAGAAAAATATTTTTATTTCGGTTGGTCTTTGGATGTTTCGGGAATCATAGGCGGGCTGTGATCCTATACCTACAGTGATTAATGAAATGATTGCATAGGTTTTTTATTTTAAACCTGAACTATTAATTACCTACAGTGATATTAGTTCCTTCCTTTTCGGTGTAAATAGCTGAGAAAATTTTACTCAGTTGAGTTTTCTGGTGAGTACGATTGGTGATATCCGTTCATGGCTCATAGTACTATGGATGAATGGTCATCTGATACGCAAGAATTTTGGGTTCGATTTCTGTTGCACCTTACTAACATAACCTTACCCTACCTACCCTGAACCCCATCCATCCTGAGGTGTGGTGCGGCCTGAAACCGGGTCGTTAAGCATCTTACTAACATAACCTTACCCTACCTACCCTGAACCCCATCCATCCTGAGGTGTGGTGCGGCCTGAAACCGGGTCGTTAAGCATCTTACTAACATATCTTTACCTTACCTATCCTGAATCCTATCCATCCTGAGGTGTGGTGCGGCCTGAAACCGGGTCGTTAAGCATCTTACTAACATATCCTTACCTTACCTATCCTGAATCCTATCCATCCTGAGGTGTGGTGCGGCCTGAAACCGGGTCGTTAAGCATCTTACTAACATATCCTTACCTTACCTACCCTGAATCCTATCCATCCTGAGGTGTGGTGCGGCCTGAAACCGGGTCGTTAAGCATCTTACTAACATATCCTTACCTTACCTATCCTGAATCCTATCCATCCTGAGGTGTGGTGCGGCCTGAAACCGGGTCGTTAAGCATCTTACTAACATATCCTTACCTTACCTACCCTGAATCCTATCCATCCTGAGGTGTGGTGCGGCCTGAAACCGGGTCGTTAAGCATCTTACTAACATATCCTTACCTTACCTATCCTGAATCCTATCCATCCTGAGGTGTGGTGCGGCCTGAAACCGGGTCGTTAAGCATCTTACTAACATATCCTTACCTTACCTATCCTGAATCCTATCCATCCTGAGGTGTGGTGCGGCCTGAAACCGGGTCGTTAAGCATCTTACTAACATATCCTTACCTTACCTACCCTGAATCCTATCCATCCTGAGGTGTGGTGCGGCCTGAAACCGGGTCGTTAAGCATCTTACTAACATATCCTTACCTTACCTACCCTGAATCCTATCCATCCTGAGGTGTGGTGCGGCCTGAAACCGGGTCGTTAAGCATCTTACTAACATATCCTTACCTTACCTATCCTGAATCCTATCCATCCTGAGGTGTGGTGCGGCCTGAAACCGGGTCGTTAAGCATCTTACTAACATATCCTTACCTTACCTACCCTGAATCCTATCCATCCTGAGGTGTGGTGCGGCCTGAAACCGGGTCGTTAAGCATCTTACTAACATATCCTTACCTTACCTATCCTGAATCCTATCCATCCTGAGGTGTGGTGCGGCCTGAAACCGGGTCGTTAAGCATCTTACTAACATATCCTTACCTTACCTACCCTGAATCCTATCCATCCTGAGGTGTGGTGCGGCCTGAAACCGGGTCGTTAAGCATCTTACTAACATATCCTTACCTTACCTACCCTGAATCCTATCCATCCTGAGGTGTGGTGCGGCCTGAAACCGGGTCGTTAAGCATCTTACTAACATATCCTTACCTTACCTATCCTGAATCCTATCCATCCTGAGGTGTGGTGCGGCCTGAAACCGGGTCGTTTAGCATCTTACTAACATATCCTTACCTTACCTACCCTGAATCCTATCCATCCTGAGGTGTAGTGCGGCCTGAAACCGGGTCGTTAAGCATCTTACTAACATATCCTTACCTTACCTACCCTGAATCCTATCCATCCTGAGGTGTGGTGCGGCCTGAAACCGGGTCGTTAAGCATCTTACTAACATATCCTTATCCTACCTACCCTGAAATCCTTCCATCCTGAGGAGTGGTGCAGCTTGACTACGAGTCGTTAAACTCCTCTCTAACATATCCTTATTCTATCTACCCTGAAATAAATAGTATCAAGAAATGCATGATTCAGTATAAAATTGAGTAATGGTATCGATGACCTTCATCCAGGATAATCTAGTAGAATGAGCATCTGGCCTGCGGAGTATCTGGATAGGATTTTAAATAAACAATTTTAACTTTCCTGTGTTTCATTCCAAGACTATTTTCCTTGATACATGCTGTTTTGTTTGATTTTATTTTTCTGTGAGGTAAGTTTTATATGAATACTCCATTTCTGTGTATTCTCCGATTATTATGTGAAATTACAGGTACGCGATCATTCCTGTGTACTATTTATCTTTTAAGTAGGAACTTAACCTTGATTTATTAAATTTTATGTGTATTCTCCAAACGACTTCAAGTGACTTTGCAGGTATCTACTGGAATTATTGAACTTAACCTACATTTTTTTTACATCCGAACTTATTCTTGATAGTGTTGCTATTTTTAATCTTGAGTACTTTATTATACACTTATCTACTTAATGGTTAGCTTTTTCTTGATCCTAAATTGGAAAGAGATTGATAAAATGATTGTCTTAAGCTTGAAGGGCTTTCAATTGAGTCATAAAAGCCTTTTCGTCCTCGTACAATTATGCTGACAAGTTCCACGAAATATTTCCCAATGTTTGACTCGCATTTGGAAATAACCTTTAGCTAGGGTTTATATCCGATAGGCATCTTCGACTTGCAGCCTAATACTTATTATGAATCTTATTCTTTGAATAAATCTAAAATCCAACCCTTTTGCAAAAACTTCTGTGTTGAATTCGAAAGAAATTAGTCACAATTATTTACATAGTTGTATCGATTGAGGAGAAAGAGAACTCAATTTTGATATCCTCGTTTATACACATGCCAAGCAAAAAGCCGTGCAAAGAGAATCCTGACTAGAATAGAGGGAGGACCTTGATGTCCCTAAACGAGTTTATCAAACACTGATACCTACTATCTTAAGTTTTTAAAAGAGATGTTTTGAATTTTGAATTTAATTCAGAAGTTTCTTTGATCGGATTATCTCATTTTTAAATTAACAAGTTAGATTTATTTAATATTTACTTGCTCAAGTTGTGATTTTGGATTGTTACTTTGAAGTCAAATAAATCAATATTAACTTCAAAATTGAATATAATTTAGTGTCAAAATTTGTAGACAAGATAGATATCCTATCTAAAAATAGAAGGACGATTTTGGTGTACCTGGTTAGATCAATTAAAATACTGTCGGTTCTCTTCTATGCTACTTTATATTCAAAGTCAATTATTTTAGTACTTACCACCGATAGTTCTTCAAGTCAAAACAATTAAGCTCACTGAACGAAATCAAACCAAGGCCATATTTATATAAATAAATATTTACCATCATCAAATCATGGTGCTACTGGTTCTAAAATAGGTCGTAGAGTCTAAAAGAGCTTAGTCCTATTCATATCAAAAATTCATTAAGAGCCTGCAGCTCAATTTGAGTTTATAAACTCTTAAGAGGCGGGTAGTTATAATCGTACCTATTCTTAGCTATTTAAGTTCTATGTTAATTTCAAACAACCAATTGAGATTAATGCCTTAATTTTTAAAGTTACACATCTATAATGTTCTAAGATGAATTTCATAGGTGCAACATTATTCTTAAATGAATACATTACCTCAAGTTATAAACGGAAACTTCTGTCTTATAAATAGACATACCTATTTAATCAAGTCATACCTATTTAATTGTTGAACTCTTAGTGTTCTTGGAAGAAATTCAACGGAAACTTCTGTTTTATAAATAGACATACCTATTTAATCAAGACATACCTATTTAATAGTGAACTCTTAGTGTTCTTGGATAAAATTCTTAGTTTGAACATTCATCTAAAGAATATCTAGTTATATTTATTCGGAATCAATAGAAATCCCAACATCTGTCTTATAAATAGACATACCTATTTTATCATGAACTCTTAGTGTTCTTGGAGGAAATTCTTAGTTTGAACATTCATCTAAAGAGTAGATAGTTATATTTATTCGAAATCAATAGAAATCCCAACTTCTGTCTTATAAATAGACATACCTATTTAATCAAGACATACCTATTTAATAGTGAACTCTTAGTGTTCTTGGATGAAATTCTTAGTTTGAACATTCATCTAAAGAGTAAATAGTTATATTTATTCGGATTCAATAGAAATCCCAGAAACTTTAAAAACAAAGTTGAAACTTACAGTTTATAGATAAATGAACTTATTCGAATTATGAACCAATAGAGTTTAAATTTAATTAGAAAGTTACAAGATAAGACTTTATTCAATTAATAAATATATTTAAAAATATATATTATATTTACAATCCTATAATATTCTTAGATAGAGTTTCTTAAATAGTTATACCTATTAGGAATCAATAGAATTCCCAGAAATATTTGTACAATAAAACTTATAGCTTATAGATAAATAAGCTTATTTGTATAATAAACCAATATAGTTTAATTTTGGTTGGAATTCATAAAGTAAACATTATTATCGCAAGTTCGAAAATATAGATAATATTCAATTTATGAATATATTGAAATATAAATATTTTACCTAAATAAAAGGGAATTGAAAATATCATCCCTTAATTTTAAAGGTATTGTCTTTGGAGTTTTCCTAATCTATTAAATATTTGTTCCTTTTCCGCTATTAAATATATTTATATTTGGCGTTGGTTTGGAAAGACAGTAGTGGGGAGGAGGCTGTACTGTCCCGCATAAATTTATTTATGCGGATTTAAACATTCTGCATAAATGTAATTATGCGGCCCTTTGTTTGTCCCTATAAAGAACTAAACAGACATCGATTTGAAAAGCAGAGTCTTTTGCTTTTCAAATTGGTTTCTTCAAAATGATTTTCAACCCCCTGATTCAGTATTCATATATATATTTAATAAACTCGTAGAAAGTTTTAATTATTAAATGATGTTTATATCTTATGAAATTCAACTAAATATATCAAACTAAATATATTCATTTAGGTTATAGGAATTAAAAGTTTCTAAATAAAGAATACTAGTGGAGGTAATAGGAAATTATAGGATAAACAATTATAAATATACTAGTTTTACTACCGTTCTAAATATTAAATAAGGATTTTAAAATTCTAGTCTTAGGAAGTTTTCGATCTTAAAGTTTATTCTTTAATATTCTTTGTTTAATTTATATTATTCTTTAAGAATATTGAACAGTAATATATTAGTTTATAACTTTATTAGGTATAACCCTTTTATTTTATTATTACTTTATCATTTTCGTAAATAACCCTTCAATTTAGTACCATTTATTTATTAGAAAATTTAGTTAGAAATAAAATAGGTAGTGTAGGACTTGACTTAATAACTTAAAAGAACTCGGATTACTGCGATCACACAACGTACGGTCCTACCACTAGAACTAGACGATCACCTTGGCCAAACTAATTAACAGCAAACCCATATCTAGTAAAGCATAACACATTTCAAAGATCCATGCATTACCTACTATGATAATATAAATCCGCAGCAGTAAAGTAAGTACGTAATAGTTAGAAGGTAACAGTAAAAGTGGGGTTGAGTTAAATATAGGAGTTCCAGTTAAGAGTTTAAGTAGGTTCCGAGGTAGGTTAAAAAAGTATAAAGAGGGGGGTTTAATTGATGAGGGGGCGGAAGTTACACTGGACAGGTAAAGACTACGTTTTTCAGGGCATATTGCCAGTCGTTTTATGCCTGCAGCCTATGGGTCGAGCATACACAGAAGTCTTGGAATGCCCTGCGCGTTCAATATAACAATGCGTTTAGGGTGCTGATGGGGCTACCGCGCTTCTGCAGCGCATCAGGGATGTTTACAGACGCACGAGTAGACGGTTTCGCGGCGATAATGCGTAAAAGATCCGCGTCCCTGATGCGGCGGGTGCGCGTTAGCTCCAACAGCTACCTACAACTTATTGCGGCGAGGCTGGACACAGACTGCGTTTTCATGGAGCACTGGACAAGAGCCCATATTGTGGTTTCTTGACCATGGGCCCCATGAGAGCTTGTGTTTGGGTTCTATTATATGTAAAATTATAGTTATTAGGTATAAAGTATGTATGTTAGTCTATAAGGTATATATTTATATTATGGGCTTATTGTTTAGGTATAATTTATTGTGCATTTCCCATGTAGCCTGAAATAAATAATTGAATTTTGAATTTTATATTATATATTTAACTCTTTATCTTTTGATTATGTGCGGCCCATGCAGCGGACACCGCGTTATACACTCGATGTTCATGTAATATCTTTTTGTGCGACCCGTGTTGTAGCGGTCGCTGCGGTAAGCTGCGGGATGGATCAGAAAGGTAGGATTTGGTGACAAACAACAATGGAATGATAAATTGAATTTTTCGTGAAACAAATACCTAATTGCTTGTCTTGGTGTTCCGTACCAAACTACGTTAATATTGGCTCAGATAAGATTCGTGAACAAGCTGGCCTGAAGTTCAGCGAACCTCTGAGACTTATCTGAGCTGCAATATTTTTATTTTTTTATTTACGTGTTTAGTAACCGTATTTTCTTTAAGATACATTTACTTACAAAAACACTGCTTCATTCCCTCGCAATCGAAATGAAAAACAGTGTGTAAATATAACTTATTTATAAAACCCATTTTATCCTCGACTCAAATAATCTACCCTTGCCTTCGGCTCGGGCGGATAAACGTCTCGGATAAAATGGTTTGTTTTACGCACTCGTTGTACATTCTAATTATTTGATGTATAATAATTTATGCACATGCATACAAAACAATACTTTCTGGTCATATTAGTTATACCGCACACAGACTAACTATATCAACATGACTGCATTCGAAAACCGACTGATGTACTGCGACGCTAACTAGCGATCGCGGGCATAGTCACCTGTGACACTATCTTTGCGCGGAGGCCCACTTTAGACATCAATATCTCGCTCAATTTAAGCATAAAAAACGAAAAATACAAGAAATAAAGTTCATTTGTCTGATCCATTGTACTATGTAGACAAGATGTAGACAGCCAATCCTGGTTGCAACCGTAACGGAAAGCTTTTATTTTCAAAATAAACGAGTAAGCACGTGACAAAGGAAGTGTAGAACCGTTAACACTTTTGAGCATTTTTGATCCAGCCGTAACGCGCTGTACCTACTCTATATTAATTATTTATAAATAAAGTGATCAGGCGTAATGGCGGCGGAGGCATGGAGCACAGAGTTGTTACAGAGGAGAGATGAGTTCAATTCGCGGGAATTGTAACGATAATGCGCCGATTAGGGCCCATTGCGGGCCAAAACCGTGCGGAACGGCCGACCGTGGAGAATTATCGCACAATGCCTAATTATTTTCGAGTCAACACCTTCTGGGACGGTTGCGAACGATTTTATTTTAAGTTTCATGGAGAAAATATTTACTCTTTACGATCTGAATAAAATGCACACAGCAAAAAGTACATTATATCTATACCTATATTTATAAGCAATGTGTTAGCAAACTCAGAAGTAGCGAACTAGAACGAAGGTAGCACTATTGATGCATAATCTTAGCAGCAACATTATAGCTTCGACACTTTCAGCATTCATTTATTACTGCTTCTGTTGCATTGGCTTAATTCACACCAAGATGTCAGCTTAGCGGCCGCGCTTCAAGCGATACTATGTATTTTAGTAATGAAAATAGAGTTTATAATCACAAAGTACGTATCTAAAGGCTTCGCGTTTCTATTTTGTGTTCTAATGCTGCGTAAATTTTGACTGCGCTGCCGACCGCTGTCATCTCTGTGTGAATTGAGCCCTAGATGCTTAGGATAGACCAAACAGCTTGTTTCATTAATCTAAAAGCAGGATACTAAAATCCCTTACTTGCCTAGTAAAATATGACACCCTAATAACAATAATTTTGATCTTGGAAAACCGCTACAAGCCTCTAAATAGCCCAAAGTACCTCCCGCTACCCGACCGACGTAAAACTCATTCCGTTAGAATCACGGGCTTCGAAGCCAATTAGCTTTATTCGGAAAAAAGCACACAAAAAGGCGCTCGGTATCGGTGTAGTTTACTTTACTTTGCAATGACGTAATGAGTAAGGTACCCAGGGGCGGATCTATATAAGGGCTTTTTGGGCTGCAACCCAGGGCCCCGTGGATAAAAAGGGACCCCAGTCCCCATTGGCCAAGTCAACATGGACAATATTGTGAATATAAAAAATAACGAAAATTTAAAAATTCTTATCATGAGGTTGGCTACCCTGAGATCAATAAAACCGTTTGCAAATTAAGCTCCAGAATCCTCTTTTTTTCCTGTACCGTTGTATTACACATGTCATTATCGAAAACAGTTTTTTGACGATATGGCAATTAGTTGATTAAATAGGTAGGTAGGCCCCTAAAGTAGCATTAGCCTAGGGCCCCACAAACTCACGGTCCGCCCCTGAAGGCACCACCTGAATAAGTGAGATATATAGCTATAGTTGAAATATTTAGTTGTAGCTAAAACAAAACTCCTTATGTTCAGGAAATTCATCTTAATAAAAACATTAGCCACGCACGTGACGAGAGAAATAAGAACGTTATGGCTAACAAATGCAAACGTGAGAGGGCCCAAAAAGCTAAGGTAAAATTAAGTGTACCAACTCTAGAGGAACTGCAAATAATTCTCTACTAAGCATTTTGTTTTTTACGCCAAACAGGCTTACGGCTCACCTGATGGTGAACGTTGACCGGTGCCTTTTGACATCTGCAACACCTGTTATTCGTCTTCGCTGTTACGATTTCGTTTCTCCTTTCTTGTTTTTGTACTGTTGGTTTTCTTTTAAATATATAAATAAATACTAGGGGAATTGTCAGCGTATTGCCTGCCCTTAAGAAAAAAAAACAATAAACAAACATCCAAACACCGACTCAATCGCATTTATAATAGTTAATGAAGTTATGCTTGGTTAATGAGAAAATGTAATGTGGAATTTTCTAAGAAACGTTGTTTGGCCATATGATACTTTGGGAAAATGTTATAGGTATTTTACGAAATTAAATTTCGGCGAGATAAGATTTTGCCATACTTTAAGAATAACATATTTATTTGTTAAAGAGTTTTAAAGAAATGAAAACTTGCGAATTGTTGTTTGGAGAATGAAATTTTCAGAAACAACTTTCGACTAAATTATTAGTAACCGTTCATGAAACCACTTCGTCAGACCTCGAAACACTCAAGGTGTAAAATCTGAACCAGCAGCCAGAAAATCACGAAACACTCGTGTTTTATGATTTTAGCGGCGGTTTTTGCAGCACAGAATAACAGCTAACTTTTTCATTTAATTTAAGCCTAAAATAACATTTGAGCAAGTGGGGAACGTTCCTTAGCAGAGTGCCGTCAACTTCGGTCACGAATACTCACTGTTTTAACTATTTTCCGAAAGGTGATTTTATAAATGTTTGCTACACTATCTACTAGGACTATCCGCTTGTAATTTTTTACGGCAAAGTAGGAAAAGGTAAAATACGAAAGTTTGCTAGAAGCTGAATATCAATAATGCTCTTAAAAGATGGCACCGTTTTATTTGCCATATTTGGCTGTAAAGTCCTCCTATCTTATAGTATAAGTATTCTGCTTTGAATATTTTAGTCTATAAGCTATATATGAGTTAATAAAAATGGGTTCGAGAAAGTATAAGTATTCTGCTTTGAATATTTTAGTCTATAAGCTATATATGAGTTAATAAAAATGGGTTCGAGAAAGAACGACATGCTACATGTTTAATAGTTTATAATTTGATGTAAGTTTGCCTTTTAATTCTTCAGTGGGAATGTCTCCGTCCTAAATCGTCTTATCGTAGCCTATCAGATCGGCACAGCGACACGCCGCTCTGTGCAGCTTTTTGTTCGCCGAATAAATCACGTCTCTAAATAGAGCAATCGATGATCGGATTGGAACCAAACCACAACGAATATCGCATCGCAGCCACACGGAATATTTCGTCGGTTTTATATTGTGTGTACCTACACCTATTACTCCGTGATGGCTGGCATGCCACATTGATAGTTATTCAGAACATAAAAGATTCTTAATTGTTCAATACATTTGAAAAAATCGGTTGTAGTTTTTGACGAACGTCGAACATTGACTGGACTAGCAAGGGCTGAACGGATTTCAATGAACAGAGAGGTAGATTATACATAGGCTACTTTTATCTCAATATCATGAAGGCGAAGCCGCGGGCAAATAAAATTGGTTTGAAAAGTTATTAGCACCTCAACTCACAAAGGCTTAATTGATAGGATTAATATTTTCACGTATCTATAAAGCGTGCGGTAGGTTATTACACTCCTGTGCCAGGCAGAGAAACGTGCAGTTCGCAGACAGCAAGAATCCTGGTTTATATGAAAGGCATATCCGCGGCTGCGACGGCAATAAACCCAGATCGAATTCCAGGCGTGCTCTCTCCTACTCCGAACTACGAGTAGGTACGAGGCCGAACGACGCAGAATTGTCTTGCTATAATTTTCGGGGGGAAACGCGAAGATTTTATTTCTTGGAGAACCGCCAGCGGAAGTGAAATTAACGAATGGCATTCTCGGGCGTAAATACAAGAGACCTCGTGTATACAATTATACATACATACATAAACACACGCCTTTTTCACCAAAAGAGCGTTGCAACTAATTGCAACCTTCATTTTCTTCTCTAATTGAACCGAACGTCTCTCACAATCAGCAGAGAAGTTCACAATTCCCTTTATTACGCCTGTAAAAAGCTGCAAGACGTGGCATTACTTATGCATAAGAGCTCAGAGCACACCCACATAGAGCTCGCATATGGACATACGAACCACAGGGACAAAAATAAATTCTCACCGATGGAAATCACTCTCGCAAACAGACGCAAAACATTGCACAGGAAAGAAAGAGACTTAGATACCTTCATACGATCACACGTAAAGAAAGAAGGCAATCTTGATGTACTCTACGGTACTATTTTCACTCTAAGGGTCGCTGCACTTCGCCTCGCACGCTCTACTATTCATGCACCAGTTGCATTGGGCTATATTCATGCAAATCCAACGCGCATTGCTGGCAGCGCTACGCAGACCCGACCCTTTTTACATCAAATTCCATTTTACTACCAAACTCATAAAAAATATTAAACAGATATAAAAATGGTTATACAGCACGTATGTGCCTTTGTTTATCGCAAGAAGTCACGCCACGAGATTGAAGATTTTATCAGCAGTCCCAATTCGCATGTTGAACTCTACACAAGCTATTGAGATATATTGTTAATGGCCTCTACCTGTGTGGCATGCCAAATAAGAAAATTATTGTTTTGGCGTAAGTATACCTATTTATTTACTTATCTCATTTTGTGGAAAAACGAATAGCTGGTGACACAGAACCAGAAATCCAATTACAATCAGGAATTGGAATGTTTGGAGGCTTTGTGCTACAAATAAAGGAAAAAGTCTAAAATTAAGGAATTTCGTCTTTTTTACCCCTCAAATGGAATGAAGAAGTTTATAGGGAAAAGTTAAAACTCGAAAAGGGGTCCGAAATAATTTATGAATCGGAACCCTCAGTCAGGGTGTGAGTCTCGCACTTGTCTGTTTTTTGTTTTCGTATTGCACTCCTAGACCACATTAAGGAATGTACCCTCTTTTCAGGTACGCAACGATTTTATATAAATCTCGTAAACCTATTTTAATAATTGTTGCGTACAAATTGAAATCAGTTTAATTACTTTTGAACTAGGAAAATCGTGGTTATGAACACTATAATTAATAATATACTTTTGCTATATTTCGCTGCTATTCCGCGTCGCATGTCTCCTGGCGCCTAACCATTATGCCACCATTATTGTAGACGTTCTACGGTCGTGCGTAGATAAATAAATAAATAAATGCTGGACATTTCACACAACATTTTCTAGCCCCAAGCTAAGCAAAGCTTGTGTTATGGGTACTAGATAACTGATATGATACATTACATAGATAGATATTTTTTTTATTACACATAGAAAATACCCAGAACACCCTGAACAAATATCTGCAGATTGTACAAATATTTGTTCCGAGGCGGGAATCGAACATGTAGATGTGCTACAGTTGTACATTATTACGTGTACGGTCTACCATAATTATTCGAAGATGATGATTCGTTGATATTCGGAGCCATAATTTCACCGGCATCCCTACCCTTCAAACCGAAACACAGCAACGCGAGCACTACTGCTTGTCGGCAGAAATAGGGACTACTTCCCCAGACGAACTCTTTCACAAAAAGTCCTACTACTAACAGAAACCGCTTTTTTTAGTGTATAACGCTATGTGCACCAAAATTTTTACTTAATTTTGCAAGTTAGAATCCATGTGAGGTTTCTTTGAGATTTTGCTAGTACTTAAATTATATTAATTTAGCGCTTTAATTTTCTTTGGTGTGGCCGATTCCATGAACTCATACTTAAGGGGTTCATGGAATTAGCTGAAAAAAACCCCAGGTGAGCAACATAAACATTTAGAACGTGACGTCGCTGCAAATAACTCCTTTATCATTGAAATGAGATTCAATGTCCGCGGATTTCGGAGAGTCTTTCGCGAATCAGTTTTCACAAAAACGGTTGATCGAGCGAGAGCTCATCAATTCATCCGATAGGTTTCTTCATATGTTATACAGGGTCATCTCCGTAATCGGGCAGGCCCCCGTGATTGACGACCCTCCCCTTCCCGCTCCCATCACCCCCACGTTGTACGCACAAATGCTACTAACTAACCCAGTTTCGGGATCTCCTCTTAAATGTGTCATGGTCAAATAACATTCACGTAGTGTAGGTATTTTTCGTGATCTTGAGTTTGAGAACGTACGTAATAAATGCGCCCCAGACCCGCAGTCCATTGTGTTCCAATGGTTATTTGTAGTGCTCAAATAGGCTGATATACTTTATTGCAATTACAATTAGTAACTTAATAGCGAATTCTTTGTTGTTTTATTATGTCTATCATGTTTTATAAGTCTTAGTGGTAATTAGTTTCGATGTGTGCCATATTGTGGAGCCAAACAGGCCCTGTCTAGTTTTCAGATAGAGCCAAGAATGAAAATAAATTAGTAGAATTAATTAGTAGCTAGTACAAACATTTTTGTGATTATTTATTTATAATTGGTTCGTTTGTATTCCGTTTTGTTTTGCCGTGGTGCGTCAGCCCTAACAATAGACCAATCCGTCTTCTCCCTTGCATGTCCTAAAAATCGACTAAGAGATTACACCAGGGGATGGACAGCAGCATCCTCATGAGCATTCAACACCATTACTGCCATTAACAATCCGCCTGGCAAGCGTGGTGATTATGGCAAATACTTATTGCATTCTGTGAAGGAGGCCTCGTCCAAGAGTGAAGATCTAAAGGCTGACCAAGAAATTCTGATTAAGATAAATATATTTCAGCTTTCGAGCTTTGTTTAAATAATTAAGATACGTCGGACATCAAATCAAATGGTCTAAAATAAACGCGGAAGCGCTCACACGCTGGAAGGTTTGATTCATGAGTGACGTTTATTAAAAAGAGTTTGAGTAATGGCACATTCATGTCAACACCAGCTTTGTTTGCAAAAGTCTTTAGTGAAACCAACAAGAAAAATTCAAATTGTAGTTATAATTTTTTTGAAAGTGTCTACATCCAGTCATCAGTCCTTTTACTTTGCCTAAGTCACCGTTCCATCTCATGTGCGGTCTCAGTGACTTAGCAATAATTGTGAGCCGAGTTTATGTGTGTGTATCATGTGTGAGGTGAGAAATTTTTCTTCTTTTATTTAATGGTCTCAATGTCAAGTAATTATTTTGATAAAATTAGGTCAAGTCGTCAAAGCCTCAGTCAAGTCATGTTCTAGTAAAGCGATGGCAGTTTCACTAGAAAGTTCGTGGACAATTTCCACCCGCTTGAAAAAACACGCAATACACTTATATTTCATTTCACTACCACGTGCTCTTTAAATAAGCTACACCGGTCAAAATGCCACCAAAATTACACGATAGAACTCAAAAAAAAACACTAGAAATTTAAATTAAATAAAAATGGACGACATCTCGTTTCGAAAAAGCAGAAAAAAGTCCCCGTGAGAAATTTGATGTTATAAGCACAGAAGGTGTAGGCTAAGTATTTGGGTCCCGTAGGCCTAGGCACTCTTTGGGTACGGAACCCTAAAATTTAACAAAAAAGCATTTCTGTTGGTGTACTGTCCAACGTCATAACTATCCTTGGCTCTCAAAAAAACAGATTTTTCTACTTTTACCCAATGCGTAGGTACGGCAAGTATCCCGAACGAAAATTAGCCAAATGAAAGGTAGGGTTACCACATCTGCTGCGCTTTTCAGAGGGCAAGGAAAAGTTCGACCCTGTCAGGGGTAGTGCGGCAGTTTTTTAAGCAATCTTATTCCATCGTGTACAGAGATTTCTTGATAATAATATATCTGATCAAAGCCCAGATGTTTCAGTCATCTCTTAAGCTGAATCTCGAAACTACTAAACGTCTAGTAACGAATTTCCCGAAACAAGTCAACACTTCGACAGTTTGCGAGAGTCCGATGATTCCCTTCCAACTTCTAAAGATAACTTTCTGTAAAGAAGAGGCATGTTACGGAGTTCAGAACCAAAATACGATATGTCGGAATAACTTTACCCCTGACTCCGGTTCCATTACTATCCAAACGAAGGTTTATCGGAGGCAAGTTTGTAAAATTACATTTATCTACCAACTTTATTATATTATTATTTAGTAACTAACATCGTATCGGAAAGACTTTTCCGGCCCGCGGCAGGAAGTCCGTGTTGCTCGAAGGGAAAGACCATCATCATCATGATGATATTGATGATGGTCTTTCAAAAACAAACTTAATTAATTTTTGTTCAGACTCTCGCAGTAAATCACGCTTCAACTTAATTTTGTCAAATTAATTGTTTCAAAACTAAAATTAAATAAACACAATGATTATTCCAAATATATCATCTTCAAAATTTGATTAAAAATGTTTTTTGTTCAGGGCGGCTAGCTTCGTTTTTTTTACTTTGTTTGGAAACAATGAAACAGTGACATTCGATTGTTGAAGCGTTATTCTTCCAAAAAGGTCTACGATCACTCCGTAATCTTTTTCTGGCTTTTGGATAAAAAATTGTATGATGCTTTCACATATTTATGACTTCCGACTCCGATTAAGCTCCCGGAGGTCACTATTAGACATCTGACTCCGCCTCCGATAAAAGCACGCTACACCCTAACATCCCTAAAAGAAAGCAACTGTTCTCGTTAGTTGGATCTTGGTTCTATAACAAAAATAGAACTTTCAAAATCTTTCCGCTAGCAGGTACCTATAAAAGTTAGTCCGTAAATGTATTCTTGTGCCAACTAATCAACTTAAAGTACAGAAATAAGAAAACGCGCGGCGGTTTCGTGAAAAACTCCGCAGTAATTCACTTCTTTAAAATCAATTTATTTTTGAACTTCAACGCTGGTTGATGGTAGTAAAACGAAGACTAATTATTATCTCAGAATTAATGTAACCGAGCCACCATTTTCGAAAGCTTTCAAGAACAATTTTTTTCTATTGATTTAAACAGATGTTTAGAATTTTAATTAAGTATTGTTTTTGTTTTAAGTGGATACTCAGTCGGCCCTTGGTAAACATGCCCAATTCTTAAAAATAATTTCAATAACTCGTGCCATAAGGACAAATGCGCCAAATTTCATTTTCCGACTGAAAAGATTTAATCTTATGCCTGATGCTGATGCCAAGTCAGACCGGTCTCGAGCCGCGCCGCTACACAATCCCACGTTACTACTCAATTTGTGAAAAATAAGAAGCACATGCGGCTTTTACTGAGCGCGCCGTTACTCAGCGGTGGCGGAAAGAGGGCCATTATTTGTTCAGTTGGGTGGATAAGAGTGTTTGTACCTAGTTAAACGAAATATTAAGTATTTACCCGCGGCGTCGCGCCAGCTGTACCAATGTGCACCGAATACAATGCAGAATATTATAGTTGATTTGTTTATTATGATAAAACTATGTAGGTAAATACACTACTACATGACTACACAACTACTAGACGGTGTAAATACACGACAACCTGGTTGTTCTAGGCTTGATCGCTTTAGAACAGGAGTAATTTTAGTTTATAAGACGATTCAAAATGATCCTTGTCATTTCATCATCATCATTATCATCATCAGCGAGTAGAAGTCTACTGCTGGACATAAGCCCTTTAGAAAGCCAGGACGCAAGGTCTAGAGCCACCTTCACCACTTTCTGCGACGTCAGTCATTTCAGTTTTCAATTTAAAATAATATAGTTAGAAAGAATAAATGATAATGCATGCATACAATTTAATAATTTAATGAAATATATATAATAATTAATGCAAGGATGTTAAAACTAGGTATCATCCGATAGTATTAGTCACTACCGAACGCGCAGCGCGTGACTCCGGCCGGTGTCCACTGTTCGGAGGACAGCTAGTAGGTAAAGCAAATACGATTTTCCACTCAAGCGGACTGCGGCCCGACAGGATGGGCGAGTTCAGTGAACCTGACCACGCTTTGTCAGATTGCCGTTCAACGCGGACAATGGATGCAGCACGACGATGGATGTGACCTGCAGAATACCGGCTAAGTGGATTCTTGTGTCAGCTGTCATATCTAACTGATAGTCGCCATTCACGATTGCAATTTTTGAAATATTTTATTTTGTTTCTCTTTCCAGATAGGGGCCTCTACCTCTACAGATTGTTTATGTATATAGGATTTGTTAGTGCATCTCTGTTGTACAAGTTTAGCCAAAACTCTGCTGATCTGAACTTTAGTAAAACCTACTATCCATACATGTCTAAACTTGTATTTATTTCCACGCGTTTTGAACATTCCGAACCCAAGGCACCCCTGGAAGACACCCGCGCGCCCACGCGTCACGGAAATTTAAGTAAATCAAATAGAGGTATCGTTTATAAAAATAATATTAAGGCTGTGCCTAAAGTATGAAAATGCCAACCATAGATTTCAATTTTACCTAATAAATAAATCAAATACAAAATTCAAAATAAAATATATCATGCATTATAATTCCAAAGGCTCTATAGTAGAACAATATTTTCTCGAGCGAAAAAATCACAAAGTTAGGTACCTACCTACGTCTAATTTTCCGCTATTTTCGTTTTGTTTTCAATATGATGTTATACGTTTATACGGTCAAAAGTTTAATAAATACAATAACAAATACGGTAAAATTTGAGTCAAAATTACTTTTAAGTTTAAATCTTTTAATTTTGATAATAGGTTCAATCCCAATGTATGAGAGAAGATAATGTGATAGTGTATGAAACCTCGCCAAACTCGTGTACCTAATACTAGTTTACTATTATATCTATCTATGGATCCGTTTGTTTGGGCTCGTACTAAGTTTTTCGTTTTGCGCAGAAATGTCAGCACCTTCGTATTGTTTTAGTTGGATGGAATACGATGAAAGCAAACAATGATCTCTTCCATAGTTTCATGTTTCCTTTTGATCCGATCTTTTATTTGAAAGGAAATATATATGGAACTGAATACAATTCTATCTGGAGATAATATATTTGCAACAGCCAATGTAATGAGAGTTTAATATAATGTAATACTTGATCTCTAGAGATAACGTATAATTATCACTAATAACGGTATATTGCGGCATCATTTTTGAGTTGTATTATGTCCCGATTTTTCGGCACAGTTGAATGCGCCAATGATCACAAAAAAATTATCCTGTTTTTGTCTTTAAATTCTTACGGTCTTATTCATAAAAAATGCTTAATATAGGTTTAAAACGTTCACTAGTTAAAACGTATGATAAGGCTATCAAACTCATTTAAAAATTCCCTATTCATAATCGTTCGATAAAGCTTTGATAACTAAAATGCACTTATAGAAGGTTTTAGAAACAAAATGTTGCCATTTAGACGAAAAACTTCATTGCTTGATGATTGCTTGACGAAACCATAGACAAATTGGCTAAATTTCACATGTTTAAATTCTTATTTGTTTCTGGTTTTGACAGTAACAGCCTCGATATTTTGAACTTTCAAAAGCTCTCACCGAGTTTGCGAATTTGTGATCATGAAAAATGGTACCTATCTAAACAAATTGCAAGCTGTCGCCGGGCTTAGTGGACAGAAAAGACAGAGGAGTGTAAATTGGCTGGATGTGGACAAGGTTTGTACTGCAATTTTCCTAATTTTAGTTATTTGAGCCGCTGGGTACGTCCTAATTTTATATTTTCTTGGCCTTAGCATTTCCAAATACTCTGTGATATTAAACTACCAACACAATTAAATTTTGAGCCATTATTTTGTTTGTTAGTTGTTCACAAGTTTCAGGTTTTTATGTTCTCGCTCTTACTAATGCTTAATTTCGCTTTCTTTCATATATTATTTTGACGGAGTTCGTAAAGGAAACGGTGCACGTGCGCAGCCACTGTTGAAATTGCCTGCAGGCAAGACCTGCACGAGGTCCAAATGGCAAACGAAAAGCAAAAACTAATCAACCTTAACCCCTTGTCTGTTGCGCCACCAGAAAAGTGTTGCCCCAACTGCTAAAAGAGGAGGTGCTGCAGGCGAAACTAAGTTATCATAATAATAAAGTATAAATGAAAATGTTTTTTACTCTTGACTTGACTTTTATTAATTTTATAAAGAGGGAAGTAGCTGTATGTAGTATAATAACTGTCATAGTCTAAGATTAGTCGTAGGTACTTATCTCACGTCGGCCCAAACATCTAACAGTAGTTAGGACCTGTAGTTCTGGAGTTGTGCCACGACCTCTCGGATCAAACTGTAGATCACGACGCACCAGCCCCCTTATTCACTATGACCAAACGTAACATATCGCGGGCTCGTTACGATATCTGCGTGGAATCATCGCTGAATCGTATGGTTTATCACGTATAACGCCGTAGGTTTATTAAAGCGATACCGTTTCCTGAAGTCCTCGTCATCCAAACAAAAATTATCATTTCGGTCTTTGTAAACCTTTGCACGCCGTGGAGGGTTTTCTAGATTTTAAACTAATGCAACAGCATCCAATCTACGAAGCGCTTCCATGGTTTTAGTAGTCAGTAGGTGCTCAGTGAAAATTTATATTCTTTGCTGTGAGAAATACTGACGTTAAAATGTCTAGGTATGTCAAAATTCACAATTACAATACAAATCAGCTGTTGTGAGTCGGCCATGTTTCCGTATTATAAGACGCTAAAGTAGGGTCTTGCCTCTCATAACTTTTCCATAGTTTAAAGTGTATCTAAACAACGTATTAGTGCTAATATGCGTTTATGAATAGTAAAAATCGACCACCATACATTAGAGAGACTTTAGATGTCCGATAACTTTTTATGAATAAGACCATTAGAGTTACAAAAAGCCTGTAAAAATACAGACGGTGAAAGTAAGGGAACGATTCTTCTTTTCTTCTTCTTTTAAATAAATAAATAAATGCTGGCCATTTCACACAACATTATCTAGCCCCAAGCTAAGCAGAGCTTGTTTTATGGGTACTACATAACTGATATACTTAATACAATAATACATTACATAGATAGATATTTTTTATTGTGCATAGAAAAATAACACCCTGAACAAATATCTGCAGAACGTACAAAAATTAGGCGGGAATCGAACCCGCAACCTCCTGCGTCGCAGGCGAACCTTCGACCACCGCGCCACAGAGGTCGGGGTGTAGGAGATTTTATTTATTTAATGGCCTCTGAGGAAAACTTTCCTCAATTTTGCCAATGTCAAGTAGTTATTTTGATTAAGTTAGGTCAAGTCGTCAAAGTCACAGTCGTTATCGCCCAAGCCAACATGGTGCTGCCAGATATGTGACATAAAGACCTCATTTGAAATGGATCTTTGGCTAAAATTACGACATAGAAACCTATGAAACAATTTGAACGCATCTTGCGTTTATTCGTTATGTACAGTGTGCTCGAGGGAGTCATCTTAGGAAATTTAGCAGTTTAGCCGAGCGATAATCGCTATTAAGGTAGCAATCTAATAATTTATTCAATTATTTATTCCCTGTCGAACACACTTGTTGAGTAACACATAAAACACAGTGCTGTGATTAAATTTTTCGACGAAGTGAAAAACAGAATGAAAATTGGTTTCCATGGCACGGTGTTATCAAGGCAAATAAAACATTGTATTGCCTCGGATAATCGGTAAGCGGTGCGATGTTATCACAGATAATACGAGTCTGATGGAGCGCGGCACGCACGCGGCACGCACGCGGCACAAACGTGGCACGCACGCACATCAGTTGGTACGAGTAGAATTATGCCTAGGAACTCTCGGTTCTAATTTGGGGTTGTTTCTCGTGGCTCTATATTTTCCTATATATTTTATGAGTAGGAACACGAGTGGTGCTGATTGGAGGGTTCCCAACGAGTAACACCCAAACGTTGTAAGGTTGTAGGTTGCTAATGCTAACTTTTTTTATATGAAATTTTATAATGAACTAGTTGCGCCCCGCGGTTTCACCCGCGTGAATAATGATGAAAATTTATGATGATGATGAAAAGTAGCCTATGTGTTAATCCAGGGCGTAAAGTATCTCCATTCCAAATTTCACTCAAATCCATTCAGTAGTTTTTACGTGAAAGAGTAACAAACATCCATACTCACAAACTTTCGCGTTTATAATATTAGTAGGATTAATGAATTTATGATTGAATGAATTTAATAGAAAAAAAATTTGGGAAACTTTTTTGAACTTTTCTATAAATATGTTTACTTGACGAAATTAGCCGCAAATTATGGAACTAATCAGTAGCACAAAAATGGTCATCTAACGAAAGGCTCCCATAATCTTTGTAGGTTATTTGCAAAATACTTGAACCGCAATAACATATAAATATTATAACTATATCTACCAAAGCTTCAACAGTATTAGCTTTATTTTCCGCCTTTCACTAGAAGCGTCTGCAGAGTAAAGGGGAACAGGGAGAGAGAGAGGGGGGAGGGGAAACAACAATAAAACCGCGAAAGTGACGAACACAAACATCTCAGCGCTAACAAAAGCAAAACTGAATTTAATTTCCAATAGAAATATCTCTTCAGACACGTCGGAGGCCGAACAATAAATTGCCGAAAAAGACGGCACCTAACAATAAGTAATTCTTCCTTCTCCGCGCCCCGCTATGCTTGCCCCTATACTAAAGGACACATTTTTTGTCTTCGATCCCCAATTTGAATATAAATAAAGGCCGTCGTTATTCTCATTTAAATGACAAATGGCCAGCCACTGATTGGATTTGGACATCACCGCTGCCTTCGTCACGTGCGTGCCGTGCGTGGCCACTCGATAACATCACGTCGGCAAACAAGCACCGTCCGTGATTGGATTTCTAACTTGAAAATATATTATTCCATGAAAATTGATCGCGAGCAGAAAATTATTATTTTACTAAGGTGTCGTTACACGTTGGTTTTATTTTGGCACGCGATAAACCAACGGTGTATATATTTACGACGTAATACCACCTTAAGACCACCTCACATAATATCTATGAAAAGGTTCCTTCTTGAAAAAGTGTTTTATAGTGTTGATGACTATTTAAAAGACAAGTTGAAACACATTAGGTACCTAATAATATTTATTCTATCTACATCTTGCTCGCATGGTTTGTTTTTGGCATTTTACGCAAATTTCATTGTCAAATTAGTTTTTGTTTTAAAAAATGTCTCAAAACGCGAGTAGCGATACTGAAGAAAATTTTACACCACCGGACATTCTCGAATCTGCAACGAACAAATGAACCTCTTACCGGCGAAATCTAGCAGGTATTACAATAAATGTTACCAAGACTTTAAAATATAATATTACCTATTTCATGATATTAGATAAAGTAGTGTATGAAACTGCACAACACTCGTGTGATGCTATAAAAAAACTCGCCTTAACTTTCAAGAACCCTTATTATGCAACAGTTTCATAAACTACTATAAAGATTACTGAATTAACTATTATTTTGTTGACTTGATTATTATTTGTTTTGATTATTTTAGTTATATTTTGTATCAGTTTCATACATTGCATGCTGTGAAGCGGATTATTGTTTATTTGTGCTCTAATTTAAAATCTATTCTTGTACCCATTTTCGCAATAAATAAATAATTTCCGAGGCTTCCCGAGAATTCGTCGACAAAACGCGAGATCGAGGCTATGAAACATCGCACAGGAGCAATAAATTGGGACAAAAGCACACCGCAAATTGAAACCACAAGCCGCAAGTGTCT
Organism: Epirrita christyi; assembly: GCA_951392215.1. Classification (NCBI taxonomy): domain Eukaryota; kingdom Metazoa; phylum Arthropoda; class Insecta; order Lepidoptera; family Geometridae; genus Epirrita; species Epirrita christyi. The sequence goes on along the minus strand of OX595841.1, from coordinate 16,671,696 downwards.
CTGTCTCAGCTTGCAGCACGAGGTGGGCTAATTTGAAGAAATAGCAAAAAGGCCCACCCGAGGGGGTTCGGTAAATATTAGTCCAGTCAATCAACTCCACTGAGTCAGCGATAATTCTCGGAACATGGTTTCGGCGGCCCCCGGCACGAGCTTCTTATACGTGACGTGACGTGGTTACATAGGTACCTTACCTACTCTGTGTACTCTGTTAATCCCTTATTCATAATCATTTATTTTAGATAAAACAGTTTTTGTTTTGTTTTCTGTATAATTTATATCAGCCCCTTTATTCGCTATGACCAAACGTAACATAACGCGGACTTGTTACGATATCTGCGTGGAATCAGAATCATATATGGGTAACGTCACACGTTATTGACAAGGAATCTCTTAGGTCATAGCGATTATTGAATTATTGCAAAATTGATTATGAATAAGAGGGTAAGTAAATATTCATTATTTTTTAAATACGGCCCCTTTTGCCTTTTAATATAATTTTAGTAATATGAAAACTACAATATGATAATTTCCTGACCGTCTAAAATAATCAAATATTTTTCACCGAGCGATAACAGTTTATTCTGGGTTTTTTTTACCTTGAAGTTTTGTTTATCAGTTTCTGGCTGCGTCTGTTTATCGAAAACAAATTGCTCTAATTTAAAAGCTTGTTTTTCCAAATCAAAGCTTCCAAGAATCCATATTTTTCTCCAGGGATACGTATAGAAATGGGGATAATAATGTTTATTGTCCTTAAGTCAAAAAATACTGTAAGTGGTCTTATTGTTACAAAAAAACACTTTTAGGGCATTATTTTTATTCACTCTACTCAATGGGCCGATTTAATTTTAACGGTCGCAGCAATTCGTTTGTGGAGGCGGCTCAATACCATTCTATGAGAAAGGCCTATGTCCACATGTCTAGCAGTAAACTTCATGCAACTGATGATGATAATGATCTATTTCAAGTTTCAGCAAGCTCAGTGATAATTTCTGGCGTAGCAGGTTAAGGACTCGCCATCAAACTATTGTCATCATTTTCCGGTCTTGAAGAGGTTCTTTTCTAAAATGAACCGGCAAGATCGAATCTGATAAAGTTCCATTGCTCACTGTACTCTGCAGAACAATAGCATGCGGGCCGTTACTCTCGCTATGGCCCGCAGTCCACGCGCCATAAATCGCGGTGCGGTGCAGCGGGCCGCAAGTTACAGCCCATTGACCGCCGCCGCCGATCAACTACCTCATAAAATCTGCTCTAAGACATTTGAATAAGGCTACAGACCTGCGGTAAACTTATTTATTTATATTGTCACGGGTATTTATCGCGTGCTACCTTATTATTTATTATTCCCGACGAAGTTTTGAATGCGTTACAGCAATCGTGGTCGCGGGCTGACTGGTTTACATGGACCTACCGTCGAGAAGTGGTGGCAGCTGCAGAAACAACCCTCACTTGGTCTTCAGAATTAGAAATGGCCGTATTCACATTACGACGCGCATACCTACCAATGATAGGATTCCAGGGCGAAGAGAAAAAAAAAAGATTGGTGAGCTCATGAGCCTGGAAACGGCTGTATCAATTTCTACCAAACTCAAGTAAGAACCAAGAAGATTGAACCATCTCGTAAACACCATCTTTCATACAAAAAACTGAATTGAAATCAAAACACCCGTAGACAAAGAAACACACTATATGCGCCTCATGCTTTGAACACTTCTTTTTTTAATCGGGGTTTAAAAATACATACTTAGGTAATACTCTAGGTGAAAAGGTGCTAAAATAAAAATAAAATTGTTGTTATTTTTGTTACGCTCCTATTTCATGGTAAATGAATGAACTGTGTGTACCTATAACACAGTATGGAAACTGATTCCCGGAAACTCAATCGCAAAGTCAAATCAGGCAGCCGGGAATATCTTGGATTATAATAAGCTGTTTTGAAATGCCTGCAGACTCCGTGAAGCAAAGCTTTTACAGATTATGCCGTAAAAGGAATGATTCGTCAAGTTTGCATCAAGAGTCGCGAGTGTATTCACGCACAATGAGTCGCGTCGCGGGTTCGTAACGAGCCAGCGGCACTCGATGATCATTAGTTACATCAAAGAAACAGCTGATTAATAGTAAATTAGAAGCGCTGTGTAATGACCGATCCATGCGATAATATAAATTGAGTTTGACTATCGAGTTCGGTAAGTAATTGAATTGTAGCGCACAGGCACGCCTACGCCAGCAATGTTATTCAAATGATGTCGTGTAACTCAGTATCGCTAACATCGTTAGAGATAGGTACAGAGGAAGTTTGTATCACCTCGGAGGAGCCGGCGGCGCGGCGGCGATGCGAGTTCGGGAACATTAGCGCAATGTGACGCCAAAGAGCCGCAAAATTGCGTTTCAGAAACCCATAAAAAGTTGGCGTGAACATTCCGTTATCAAACGCGGTACAAAAGTAATCAATGCGAGGAACCCGTAACTCAGTCTCACTCCCTCGCGCGCGGAACTTTCCGACGCGGCTATACCTTCCTACCTTTGTCAGATATAGGTACGCCTTATAAGGATAATGTACGGTATCTTGTTTTCTGCACGTTCCGGGCACAGAGGTGCTTTATTTAAATAGATATATACATATGTAAAACGAGACGAGATCACGTCTTTGACCAAAAGTAACAGTCACAGCGAAAATAGCAGAGAACAATCCACCCATCACCAAGACATCAAATAAATGCGGAGAAAATAAAACATAAAACCAAAAACCAGTTAACATTAAACTCAAGGTTCCTTGTTATTTCTAGTAAGCCGAGCAAAATTTTCACTTCGGTGCCTGTCCGTCTGTCCATCCTCCGAAAGATCAACACACAAACTTTAAAGGAGATGTTTCATCCTGGGTCAGCTCCACGGGAGGAGGTGGAGGGGTCTATTCTAAGAACTGATTGTTAGGACCAGCCTCCCGTGGGGTTGATTATGACGTGAAATAAAAAACACGGTTGGGCCACAGGATGAGCAACACAGTTAGTACTCCGTAGCGTAATGATCTTTGAGGCATAAATACTTGCACTTGGATAAATTTTAAATAAGTTGTTGAGTTGACTGGTTGTATTGTCGGCAAACTGTTTAATATTCGCTGAATCAGTCGACTAACAGCAGTTATTGCCTGGGATAACCGAGTGCTACGCACTACGAGTACGTGCTACGGCGGTGCTACGCCGTGCTACGAGTTTACAAGAAACTGTGCCGGTGGAATTACAGGCACATGAGACTTAGCATCTTTATGTCAAGATGGCGGGCGCAGTGCAGTGCCACGTAGGTCGCGATCGGATGGATGTGGCCTGCGTGGTAATGCATTGTTAAAGGCAGAGATTACCGCTAAACATAAGGTGGGCTACATGCTTGTTCCGCCACTTGTGCAAGTAAAAAATAACAGAATTTGGAGCAGGTTGTGTTTTTGCAGGATTGGCGGGTTCAAGCAAAGCGCGCTCCGTTTTTCTGCCCTACCGAAATATTATCCGTACGCGCCGCCAAATATTTTCCACAAAAAGTTGTTTTAGTTTGAGCGAGGATTTGTAGAAGCTTTTTTGGTATTCAAAAATTAGTACACGCTTTCTAATACAGAATTATTTACCGACAACTGAACCAAAAAATTGTTTAGGTATGATATTATTGTTCGATAGCTCCGTGGATAATTTTCACGGTTCACTGAACCGATTTCATGTTTTAGTTTATGCTTTAAAACTAAGCTTTCCATGTAAAAAACGGATGTTACATTTTATACTTTTTATTTGTTTTCTATTTTTATTGATAACAAAGTTCTCCAGTCTCGGTGAGCTCCTTAGTGTCGACGGTGAATTAAAATCAGAATTAGAATTAGAATTATTTATTTCAGACACACAGTAAGCTAACTGTTTACACCAAAATGCTAACCATATTAATTATAACTTAAATAATATACTCTACAACACAGGCTATCATTAAAAATGTAGTTATGTTGGTATGCTGAGGCCCAATTCTCTAAGTTATTTTAAAACTACACTAAAAGTTGACCGAATCGAGACTGAATTGTAAATTGTCAGAAAGTTGAATTTCTGGTCCCTCATAATTAACAATTTAGTCTACTTTCAATTCATGGTGACCACCATTAGAGTAGGATAGTTATATATATAATTGGAAAGAGTAAAGGGAGACTCCATCTACTTATGCTAAAATTAACGAAAAATCTTTGAATCGTTCAAGTTTCGGTCACATTTCGATATAATCACATTACAGTGTTGTATTTTATGTTAGGAGAATACCATTTTTGACATTTAAGACATCGACACAAGATCGAAACATGATCCGAACTCTATTTTAACTATTTTTTAGTTAATGAATTGGGCCTCTGATATGTGAAACGTCACCTTACATCCTCAGACACGATCGCCCTTATCTCAGACACAGACAGACAACGTACTTACTTAGTTGTGTCGAGTAAAGACAACTGATAAGCTAATATATTTGAGGCACGGAATGAGTCACCTCAATTTCACCTTTGATCTTTCGTAGAAGATCTGGTATAAAAATTGTAAGCAATTTTATAATAGCAACCTTCATATTCATAAACATTAATAGACATAATCTATCAAACGAAATGTAATCAAAATGAAGAATGAAATTCATGGAAATAATTTGTCAGAATAGTGTATGTTCTCACACAAAATAATTCAAGGTTATGTTGGTTGAATACATACATTTATTATTTTTGTTCGTAATATCAAAACCACCATTGAGTTCCACTTCATTCGGGGCTTTGTCATAATAAAAGTTAATACGATAACTCTAAACTAGTGGTTCGCCCCGAACTGAGACCTCGCGATAACACCTTTATCAGCCCGACTACTTAACTAAGTAATTTCCATATTTTCTATTATTATTTTTGAAAATTTTCCCCTCGAGGTCTACCAGTACAGTACAGGATCTACCAGTAACTACTCTAATTTCCTACACATCATCGAAATAACCTTTAAATAGGGCTAAACAACGAGGCGTAGTTATACTACATACCTGTTAGTACCTATATCAAGTACCTGACGAATTAATTGATAACGTCCTTTTGATGAAATCCATAGAACTCCAACGTCATTCAAATTCTTAGAAATGGGAGGTCAACATTGGATGTTATATTGGTTTCTGTTTTATGGAGTACATGTTTCTAAATTCTTCAATTTCAGACTTTTCCCTGTAGTTGTGACACAAAAGCCACAAGCATACCAAATTTCAGCATTGTGGGATTGCTGGAAGTACCCTAGAATTTTGGGTTTTTACGTTTTTTATTTTCCCTAATATCTCGAAAACTACTAAGGCTAAATAATTATTAAAAACAGTTTTGAAATGTCCAACCAAAGCGCTTTCATTAGACACCCCACTTGATCTGACTGTCTCACTTTTACTTTTTTTACCCCCTCTTGGACCCCAATGTCTCAGCAACCCCCTGATCGATATAGCTCATAACCTTACCTACAAATTGTACCAATACTATCTACCCCCATACCAAATTTCATGAAGATCGGATTAACGGTTTGGAAGTTTTCATCGGACAAACATACATACATACACACATACATACAAACGCCGATTCTTCCAACTTGACTCAGAGAACTCGCTTCGCTCGTTCAACAAGTAGAAATAACATCATTTAAACAAAGATAATGTTGTCGTCTGCAGATAGCGGCCAGCAGGCAGTTTGTGTGAACAATACGCGCCGCTCGGGGGAGATAAGTTGCTCGGGACACATGTAACGCGCAATGTACACGACGAATAAGCCACAACATATAATATATTCTTTGTTCGCTACACGCACTGCGCATTATTATTATATACAAAAACTAAAACTCATAAAACATAAATAAAGAATTCCAAACACCAAGAAAGGGGTCTTCAACTGCTGTGGCAGGTTTATTTCCATTCCAACCTTCTAATCTTCCAACAGTCTAACCAAATAATATATGTTGGATCAAATATATTAGTAGATTTCTCAGTGTAGATTTGTGTTCATACAAACTGTGATAAGTATTTAAATTTTTCCGCGATATACTTACGTTTTGATAAAATTGTGCATAAGTACTAATGATAAATCATAAACATTTTATAACAAACAAAAGAATATCTGATGGAAAATGGAGCTGAAGGCAAGCAACGTCCGTGTGTGAGTAGGTTTAAACCAAAACACAGCTAGAATTGTCAAAGCCGACCACCAGCCTTGTAAAGTGTAAGTAGTTTCGCCTAGTTGCCACATTCATTGCTTGCTGAACGTAGTTTGACACACACACATCTACACAGTTCAGTTTGAAAACAACAGTTCTGCAGGAACTCCCTCCGCCAACTTCTCAATGAACTTGTATCTTGCTGGTAATTATTTACCGTCCATTTGCGAGAGACGGAAACTTTTCATTTCTTGTTTGTTATCATTATGCCATTAAACTTTGGTCAAACAGGATAGAACTTGCACTTCTTTTATTCAATGTTGTTTTATCTAGTAACGTTACTTGGTTTGCTGTTCAAATTAGTCCTATCAATTTTAATTGTTACAGCTATCAACGAAGAGTGCGTGCTTATTAGCCCTAGAATTTTCAGTAGGTACTTATTAGTTAACCATGATGGTATGGCTTTATTATCTAAACATTATATCTGACAGTCTTTACAAGTCACATCTCATCTCATGGACTTGTGTTCACCAGTTCCAGTAAAGGATTGAACAGACCACTTTACCGAGATTAATCCTATTAACCCTGATAAAAATTACTTAATTTTTTTTGATTAGGTACGTATCTCGTAAAAGTTATAATCGAAGTAAATACGAGTGGGCTAGTTTTAACGCGCTGAGTCAGGATCCCAAGGATAAACCAAATTAAATTTATTAACTAGTGGTTCGCCCCGAACTGAGACCTCGCGATGACAACTTTATCAGCCCGACTAATTTAAGAGGGGAAGAAAGGGTTTTGTATTTAACGGCTATGTAAGTATGTTTGTATGGATGATCCAACAGAAATCTAAAACTATCGAATCAATTTCTCTCATATGAAAGAGATTTTATGAAGCAAGAAAAAAGTTTTTTTCAATTAAGCAGTGCCATCTAGTTGTAGTTTTGCTACCTAATTTTTAAAGATTTAAATTTCCTACTCTAAAAATGGATATTACAAAGAAAAAATCCTCAATTTACGACTTCTCCCCGTAGAACAAAATATACTTAAATAATAAATTTCAGCATTACCAGAGAACTTGAAGTATCTTCGAGATATTTGTTTGCATATTTTACTTTCTTTACCCTTCTAACCGATTTCTAAAAACATTTACTGAGAAAAAAAATTAACCTCTATAGGTAATTTTTCTATACATCATCGAAATAGCCTTTGAATAGGACTAAGCAATAGGGCATAAATACTACATACCTGTTAGTATTTAAAGTACTTGACGAATTAATTGATAACGTCCTTTTGACGAAAACATAGAACTCCAATGTCATTCAAATTCCTAGGAATGGGGGGTCAACAATGGATGTTATATTGGTAATTGTTTTTTAAGGTTCAAGTTTCTAATTTCTTCAATTTCAGACTTTTCCCTGTAGTTGTGACGCAAAAGCCACAAGAATACCAAATTTCAGCATTGTGGGACTGCTGGAAGTACCCTAGAATTTTTTATTTTTGCGTTTTTTATTTTCCCTAATATCTCGGAAACTACTAAGTTTAAATACTTATTAAAAACAGTTTTGAAATGTCCAACTAAAACGCTTTCATTAGACACCCCAGTTGATCTGACTGTCTCACTTTTATTTTTTTTACCCCCTCTTGGACCCCAATATCTCAGCAACCCCCCGACCGATATAGCTCATAACCTTACCTACAAATTGTACCAATACTATCTACCCCCATACTAAATTTCATGAAGATCGGATTAAGGGTTTGGAAGTTTTCATCGGACAAACATACATACATACATACAAACGCCGATTCTTCCAACCTGACTCAGAGAACTCGCTTCGCTCGTTCAAAAAAAACGATACATGACCACCAATCCTTCTTTAACAGCGTTTGGAGTGAGTTGCCTGGTTTCATTGGAGACGAACTAAAAACCAACAGATGATTATATTTACCCAACTTCAAAACACTCCTACTAACAGTAATAATATCTACTCAAAATATCAACTGAAGTATATTTAGATAGCTAAGCGGGAAAGTTCGGATCACGCTAAGAGTACATAAACTCAACGCAAAGTATGGATCGCTTACATTAACGATAAGTACTCATTCAAGATTCAAGAGGAGATTACCCAAATTATTAATCCAAACGGCGAATATCCGCCGTGAAGCAAGTTGTGGTAGCAGTTGAGATGCATTAATGATACAAGCAAGCAATTTCTGAGTCCCGAGGAGCGAAATGTTTCCAACTCCAGTTTGATCGCCTTTCCGTTCCCTGCCGAAAAACTTACCTGCCGCACAGCCTGCCGCCCGTAATGTTTGGACGTAAAAATGAAAATTTGTAAGACTTTACGAACCGTACCTATATCGTAAGCTCACGATGTCACTGGAGATTCTTATTCCGCTGTCACAAAGGCTGTAATCCGACGGGCAAGCCTAACCGGAAGGATTCCGAATTGTCTTTTGGCATTAGGAGAGAATAAGTATTAGGAAAGGGTCCGGGAGTTATAGGGGTTCCGCCTGACTGAGCATCGATGTGTGTATTCTATTGCACTACATTATCACTGGGACGAAAAGACGACCTTTGGCGAGGGGTGGTGGCCCATACAATAATTACGTTCACGTGCGATAACCTACTTTTACAATTAACATGAATTAAATATTCACAAATCTATTAAATAAATCTGGCGTAAATAAACAATTTCGGTTCGTTTCATCCAAACACGACCCGAACGCCTCATGACGCCCCGGGAGAGAAGCGAAAACAAAATATTCTCAAACCTTTTACATTTTAATTCACACCGCAAACATTGCATAAACGCTTGATTCACTTTTTTATTTGCAAAATGTTAAATCCAATGAGTGTATATCTCTTTATTTGAACCGAGGATTACATGGTACATGGTACATGGTACCTACTGAGAAGTTGCATGAAAGTTGTTTAGAAACACTGTCGCGTGCTCGTCGGCTTCTCTCACTCACTCGGTGTGTCGTGCCGAATAAAGCCGCTAATTTATCCGCATGATAAAACGCTGCCATTCTTTACAGAGGAACGCCTCAGATTATGCTGAAGCGAGCTCATGGGATCAGCGCGGATCCTCCAAGATTTATAACGTTTATTTGCAAATTTCACACTAGGTATGGGTTCCATACCACCTATTTCCCTCGAGAAATTAACAAATTTTGTTCCATTTAACTCGTCAAGTACAAATTAGCTCGTAAATAGGAGGTGTACATTTTTAACGCAAGTTGAAAGCTGCGATTGAGCTTCAGGGAGTTGACGGGATTAACAATTCATTAGTTATAGCTCGTACAATGTGTACCACTTGTGTTGTACGGGCTCGTATAGGCAATTACTGTCAGAGTGGGCGCTGGCCGACGACACGATGCGACGGGGACTCCCTACAAGGGAGCATAGTATCTACATGTGTGATGTTATGTGTGCATTACAAACGCAGTGAATGTAATCTCGTCATTTATTTCAAGTCCAGGTAGATATCTGCTACGGCCAACGGTCCCACAAAGCAACTGTTCCACCGTGGTTAGAATACGATAATTAGATAAATAGTAGATTGTTAACCGAGGGTCGAAAGAATCAATTCCCGATCAATTCCCGCCCTCGCTGCGCTCGGGCGTCTATAGTCCGAGTAGGAATTGATTCTTTTACCCGTATAAAATAGACGAACAAATATATAGTAACAATTCCGCTCCTCTCCAACGAAAACTCTGAAAGAATTGTTGGAGAGGAGCGGAATTGTTACTATAATATATTTGTTCGTCTATTTTATACTGTAGAATGGATTTCCGCAAAGTCACGCTTGAATCAATTAATTATCTTTTACCCGTGTTAAACACTCTACTTTTCATTTCGAATATGAGGAAAATAAAACTAGTTCTTTATCTAAACTATTTATTGATAATATAAAATAATATTATTATGTAGTATCTATTTAAAATTAATTGTCAAATCAGGACAATTCGTGATATTAAAAGTTACATTTTTGTTTGGAATGTTTATGCTGTTTGAAATATTATGACAAATTTGGCTGTTCTGGATATCTGTAAAAGTAGGAGACTCTGGTATTTCATCAGACGATTGATTCCATGGCGGATACTCCCTGGAAGTTGTCGGCTGAGGCGAATTGGGGCGTATTTTTATAGTTTCACTTAAATTGGTTGAAATTTTAGTTTTATTTTGGACTGGATCCTCAATGTAGCCTTCGGCGACTGTGCTGGATTTCCAGCCTCCATGTTTTCTGTTTGCTCCAGAATCGGCTAAAAGTGTTGCTGACGTTCGTCTATAACAATGTCCGGTATACTGCTCACAGTTTGGTAAATTCAAATATGTTGCTATCTGCTTCGGCATACCTGAGATTTTATTTTTACCTATCACTTGTTTATAGCATTTTCCCTTCGATAGTTGAGAAAAAAACGGTCCGTTTTTTCATCACTGGGTCTCATTTTTTGTTATTTCTTTACTATTTGTTTAAACTCTTCTTGTAGTACAAACGAGCGCTCAATATTTGTTTTTGTTTTAGTCAGTTTTACTAGTAATAATTGGCCTTGACTTTCAATGTCCTTAATTGTCAAATTTGTGAGTTCACTGCTTCTGCAAGCGCCGCTTATACCGAGTATCAATACCACCTGTGAAAAACATGTAATTTTTTTGTATTTCTGTAATAAATACGTTCATTTTTAGAATAAATCCATAAATACTTAGGTAAACTTACCTTCACTGCCAATTATATCTCGTCAGGAGCATCATTTAAAAAAAAACCACTTCATGAGAGGTGAAAACCTTAGATTTCTTACTCTTGAACCTCTGAGACTGTCTTTTGAAAAATGATGTTAAATTATGGATTTTTTTCAAATTTTCATTGTGTTTTACACTAAGTGTATTTACTCTTGAGCATTGAGTATCGGCTCCATAGCGTAGAAGCCTGTAGTTTGCTACACAGTCCATTAAAATATGTAAGAAATACACTTTCGGAAAACGATTTTGTATGCTTCTCTGCTCGCCACTTCATAAAATCATTATATATGTTTCTTTTGCGATTTCTGGCAAAAGATTTTCAATAACACAATTTGCCTCGTCTTTAATTGAATCTGGTGTCAACATTTCAGAATCGCTTGAACTCATTTTTATTATACAAATTAGCATAAAACATTATTACCTATTTTTTTTTAATTCCGTCACAGATAACACATGACAGATTAGTATCCCGCCAATTTATGTCGACTTTTTAAATTTTAAATATGGAACTCACCGCGTAATTGTTGCGGCTTATTCCGCTCAAATAAGTTTGCGCTAAGTTCACACTGGCTGTTTAGAAAGTCACATGGCCGCAGCATTTTTTTTAATTAGTTTTTTTACATAAAACTCTTCACAGCTGACAGCAGTTCTATTTTTCATAGAATAGTTCATTCCGGCCCTTAGGTGGGAAGTAATTTGTATGAGTTTTTCCCTCATTATGGAGGGAAGCAGCGTTTTCCACCCAATAATCAGATCAAAACAACACTACTTTCCGAGTATGAGAAATGAAAAGATTATTTAAAGATTACTTTCTATAATCAGGAACGTTCTTGGGCATGATGAGATGATCCAAATCATAGGTACTTTAGTACTTTATTTGTGTGTACCTATACATGTGTTGCAGGCAACCTCTGCGTTTTGTTCGCCAGGTGTGCGCATGTAGTGCCGCCAGCAAAACTCCAATTTACTCAAATAGCTTGAATCAACGTTTATCTCGAAGTGTCTGAAACTTTATTAAAATAGCTCTAATTGATGCCACTCTAATTAAGTTAATTACTTGCCGATTGTTACCTTCAGCTGAAAACAAGGAGATTGCGCAAACTTCCAGCTTCGCTTGGATAATTGACGAGGCTCTTTCGTATACTCTAACTTAAGAAAGTATGTTGTCTTGTCCTCATTATAATTTAAAACTGTAGCTACTGTTTACAACTCAACTTTCAAACAAACTTTAAAATGCCATTTCTGTGTTTAATTTCTTCACGGGTGTGGGATTTGTTGATTTTTGGTATGTAGGTCCAAACTATGACAGTGCTGTCCTTCTTCTTCCTCTCCTCTTCGTCGTATCACTGGTTTTTCTTGGTCAGTGACCAGCTTGAGGTATTGATCGGACTCAAGCCTCTCTCAATACACGCCACTGAGCCTGGTGTTCGGCTCTTCTCATCCACTTTCTGCCCACCGCCTTTCGTAAGTAATCGCTCGACCTAGACGGGCAGGGGGGAGGGCCCCCCATACTGCGTATAGGCTTGAGGTATATGGTGGTGCTGAAAAGTTCCTTGTGACCGTGCCGAATAAAAAAGACAAACAGATAAGAAAGTTGCTACAAAAAAAATGTACTGTTGACTTGACCTACAAACCTTGCATTGTAAATGGGTGCAGGGCTAGCGACTCATGCCAATGAACGAGTATATTTTTGTAAGAAGCTGGCACTGATATTTTATAGCACCGTCGACACTGCCTTGATACGTTAGCCTGTCGAGGCTAGGTCAGGCGGATTCCAGGGGCAAGCTAGTCCGATTGTTTAAATTGCATGTTTTATGCAAACGGCGTGAAACTATTCATTTTATTGAAATTTATAGGTCGGCTTTGCCTTCACTTTATAGCATATCGAAGTCGTCTTGTAGAGTTAGAAAATTCCCAAATGGAAGGAACAAATGAAAAGATGTAAGATACAGTCACAGTCCATAATGCTTATTGGAAAGAAGTGGCAAGTTAGAGACCATAGCTGGCGAATTCGTCATCAAACAATTTAAAAACAGCTGTCAAAATTTTTCGTGCAAGATAAGCAAATTATTATTATTCCACTAATCTATGGAATATATATGGTATGTTATGTTAACCTCGTGGGCCAAGTCAAGGTTAATACCAGCACGATATCAGGCTTATTGGCGACAATAGTCCTGTCTGTGATAATAGATCGGTCCCAGTCGTGCGTGGCACAGCCATTCTCAAAAACTGGCTGCGGCACATACTTACTTATAGTACGGTTCCTCAGGTCCAACAAGGTCGTATCGGAGAGCATTATTAACATACTTTAATACCTAAGTACTTTGTAAAGACTTGTTTTTAGACTTACTATTAACTATTGGCAAGTTGCTGGTAGATGATCCTGGCTATTTGGTTTAGTCTGTGCAAATACTCAGAGTTAGCAAGATGCGAACAACCCGAAAGCACATGCCTTAGGGACTCTCCAGGACGGCATGGCATGCTCAACAGAGATGTCAACCGACCCATCCTTCATAATGTTCCTACTTTCGATAGTTGTTCATCTTTATAACTTTATCCATAATCGTACAGACAAAACCCTCGGTTTCCTCAAAGAGGTCACCGAAACGTAGCCAGTTCACCGAAACGAGCAGATCCACATCGGTCTCCGTAGGGGCCTTGTAGAACCGCCCGTGCAGTTCCTTGCTCTCCCATACGGGCTTGCGGTCCTGAGTGCTCAGCAACTTGCGCCAGTTCTCGTTTGCTTAGGAAAGCGAGGTAAAGTTCTTGTCAACTGCAACGACATCGTGATGCATCTCGCACTCGACTTGGAGGAAGTCTCCCTGAGATTGTACACGTCGTGGTTGTGGAGGGTCTTGCTATTTATAAAACCCCGACCTCCACACTTCCGCGGGATTTACGAGCGCGTTTATCGCATGCGGTGGGTTGTTAACAGTTGACGAACTTTACAATCCAGGGCATCTTTATTATTGTTATGGCAACTGTTGAAAGAATGAGCATACATAAATAAATAGCCGCTTGAAGGCTTCACAGCGGCTATGTTTGAGGCTCTACTGTACGGTGCTAAATACTTTTTGCGTACATTTGTTTCGGAAGAAAGATTGTGCTGCGGTTCCGACTGCGGTTTCAGCCGACATTACCATACTGAGGATGAGTCGACAGATCGTCGAATCAGCAGTAAAAACGCGAGGCAGTCACGCCCGGCCCGCCCGCGACGGTCGATACCGCGCCCTCTGTGCCACTGCTAACCTACTCACGCTCACAATGACGACGCAGAATAGAGAGTAGTCGCTATACATCACGCACTTTGAGTAGGCACATTGTTTTAGTAAGTAGGTTCTTAAGGAATAGATTTATTAGGAAACAGATGGATCGATTGTTGGTGTAGTCAGTCCTAGTATTGTTAGATTGTATGGTGACATTGATGAGCGCCCATATTGGGCGTGTTGAGAAACTCAATGTCACTGTACAAAACACCACATTTCGGCTTAGAATTCAAGTACCTATAGAATTTGTTGACAAGTTATTGCAATGATTGTCGTCAGTAAGTGCTTATAACAGGTACCTACGTAGAAATTATTTTAATGCTTAGACAGAACTACGCCAACAACCGATCCATCTGTTTCTCAAGAAAATTATACCAAAACTTTTTGAAGGTCTACTACTAAGGACCCAGATATTTTTATATTTAATTAAAAATAAATACAGTGCTTAAACATAAATTAAAATCAATAATAATAAAACATGTATATTAAATATAACATGTGGACTCTGCAGCTGCATTAGATTAATACGAGTGCATTCAATTATCCAGTCGAATGCCCAAAACGACTGTTTACAAAATAAATCAGCTCAATACAACAACTGTAATGGCTCAGGGCCGTAATAAGGGGGTCAGAACCACGCCTTTATTTTTTTTACATAAGTACCTATAAGTTCGGGAGGATTTTTCGACCCTTTTAATCACTAGCCGAGTAAAGTCCTGAGTGCCAGCAGTGGAACATTATAATAGGCGGAAAATTCAATGATGACTATAAATTATTTATCCAATTATAAGCCGGATGTTTCCCACTGCAGGGCAATAATGATCTCTATCCTAAATGATGATAAATTTCAGACAGATCTGGCCAAAGAACGATTTATAATTTTTGCCTAGTGAGTAGTAAACCAGCCCCGAATTTTTGACTTCATCCTCACTTATCCTGGACTAGGGCCCTGAAGTGGGACATGGAATAATTTGGGTGATCGCGGTCATAAACTAATTACCTAATCCTCTAATCCTGAAATAAATAGCTCTAGCAGGCTATTTATCACAACTGAGCCCGAATCGATGTGACTTTACTTTAGAAGGTAATTATGAATTGTAACCATTCAGAATTTTGCATGAAATGTTGCGTGGAGTATTTTTTTTTGGCTTTTAAGTCTCGTAGGAGCACCTTAATTCACATTAGTGAATGTAGATTGTCTCTGTCAATGCGAATATAACCTGTAGGTTATATAAAACTGCAACTGTTAGAACAGCGCCAAAAATCAGTTAAAACAAACTAGGCTGACCTACTTAAATTATTTGTCGCAGCTGGAATAAATTACAGCCATTGTCAAAACATGCAGGTCAACCTGTTTAAAACAAGCTTGACCCCATTTTTAGGGCACGCCATTATTACAACAATTTTGGTTTAATCATTTTGTTTTCAGCAATTCTACTACTATTTTTTGGGTTTCATTCCCAAAGAGGTAAACCAGAAACCCTTGTGGTGAGACTTACTGTTTCTCTCACCATCAGTGACAAGTATCTTATAAATGGCTCATGATGGTCATTGAGCTATTAAAGTCTGGATTGTTTCGCTTGTTTTACTTCTTTTTAGACCCCAATATCTCAACAAATCGCCGATTGATGTAGCTCCTAACCTTTCTTACAAATTTTACCTATACTATCTACCAAATTTAATCATATCAAAAAACATTTTCAGACAAACATACATACATACTCGTACATGTAAGCACCGATTAGTCCAACAGCTTTGCTCTAGGTTTTTGTAAGCACTAGTGTGTGATGATAATGACGAAATTATTAATCAGAACTTTGAGCTGCTTTGTGCTGGAATAAGAGCCTAAACACGACCAGTTTGCTATTCCATCGAGGAGTTCCGTTGACCATCATTTTTCACCTTCATCATCAGATCATATTACCATAATACTTTATTGACATCGCAAATTGACCTGTGCAAAATTATAACTCAGTTGGATAACGGGAAAGTCATCGGCTTGCAAGATTAGTCCCAAACATATACCTATACAATACCAGTAGTGTCACGGGAAAGTAAAATTTCCCTTCACTCTACTAGTAGTTCCATGCGGTAGTGCCTGAGGAAATAAAGGAAAAAATGTGAGCGAAAAAGCTTTGAAATTTTTTTATTTAGTTATTTTAGTTTTAATTTGATCTTGATCATCAGCAGACTTTAAACGTCCACTGCTGGATG
This sequence comes from Epirrita christyi, assembly GCA_951392215.1. Classification (NCBI taxonomy): domain Eukaryota; kingdom Metazoa; phylum Arthropoda; class Insecta; order Lepidoptera; family Geometridae; genus Epirrita; species Epirrita christyi. Next base: position 16,655,302 of record OX595841.1, on the reverse strand, counting down.
AAACCTCCCCCATGCATAAAACACAATGAGGGGAATTGCCAAAGGAAGCCTCCCCCATAAAATACAATGGCCATAATCACCGTGCTTGGCAGGCGGATTGGTGATCGCAGTATTCGTGCTGAGTACTCAGGTTGATGCTGGGACGGGCGTCCCCCGGTGTAGTCCCTCAGTCGGCTTTTACCACATCCGCGGTAGGAGATGGAAGGGTTTATTCTGAGGCCGGACACGCCACAGCCTAATTTCATCTTACATTCATAATAATGATGGAGCGGTCACAACTTACTAGGTAAGTACCTGTTTTTTTCTTTATACTATCTATACTCTATCGTCATCCATGGTTAAAATAAAAAACTGCAAATCTTACAATTCCAACATATTGTGGTTTTAATCTTAAAACAAACGGACCCGATGATCAAATGACCACGGACAGTGAGAGTACTCTATAGTTACTGATAGATCCTGTGAACTTTGATGTTACTAATAGATCCTGTAAATTTTTAGGCAGTTGACGTGGGGTCCTCCGGTCGTCACGACCATTAGCCTCACTCAGATTGGTACAGACAGATAGATAAAGCAATGACGGTGGATTTAATGTTTAAACGGTAAAAATATATATCAGGGCAAAATGAGAAGAAATAGGACGTCACACAATGGGACGAGATGAAACGGGACGTTGCGGAATGAGACGAAAACTATAAAGCAAGTCTGAATGGCGCTTTAAGTATCAAAATTACCTCAAAAATTTGTATGGGGAGTATTATGTTTTAAAATCTCGAAAATGGCTGTAATGATTTCGATTAAATTAGCTGTATGGGGATTTTTGGGAGCAAAAAATTGATCTAGCTAAGTTTAATCGCTGGAAAAAGCTAGCTTGGTCACCTAGACACTTTACATTATGTACGGCCACGTATCAGTTTTTAACGCGGACGAAGTCGCGGGTTTCTGCTAGTATACTATACAATATCCCAAAACTAAACTCCGGTATTCAAATCATCAATCTTTTAGGACAGCGACACAGGGTCCTGGGGGAGCGAGCCGCGGTCACGCCTCACTCGGTGAGGTAGCGGCAGGAAGCAACGGGCTATTTACAAGTTTTGTTTAGATTAGTGGTGATCTAAAAAAAACAAACAATGAAACGACCAAATAAATACTTTTATTTCTTACCTACTGAATGAAAATACGCCTTTGTTCAACACTTCATTTGAGATCTTATTCAACAATGTATGTGCTCATACATAAACACACGCCTTTTTCGCCAAAGGGGTAGGCGCCTTAAAGGGCCTCATCACAGGAATATAGACGTGACAAGTGGTGAGACCGCCGCCGCCGGTGACATCGCTGCCATTGCTTTCCATGACCAACTCGGTTAACGCTTTATTCCAGTAATGACACACTCCTAATTATTTAGGCTGGCTTATGCCAGCAGCCGGACAAATCTTATTCCAACGAAAATTTACCACTTACCTCAACAATTTACTACCTACATTATTTACAAAATTGGAGTAAATTGTTCTTATATAGATTAAATATAAGTAATAAATTCTCTGAGTGAGACTCTATTGATTATGAATAAGTAAATAAATAAATAGGTGTTTTCAGAAGCATCATTGTCCATTAGAAGCACGCGGGACCCGTTACCCGTAGCTTAAATGATAAATGAGAGATAAAAGCTTTTCTCCGACCCTTGAACGGATCCCTCGATGGATCCCGCGGACGTTTGCTTTACACTCGATTTCATCATTCGGCGTCCAATAAAGCGCTGACTTTATAGGGCCGGCTTTGGGGATTTATTCGGCACGAGGCAGTATTGCCAACAAAATACTTTTTGGATAGAGTTCGCCACGTTTTAGTATTGGCCTTAATTCATAAAAAAACTCCGAGCCTTTTTCACTCTGTGGCTTCTGTTTCAATTACTGTTGCTGTACCACATCACATACCTACTTACCTACTATATCTGACGCACAAATAATATTAACAAAATGCACAGTGTGAATAATTATGGTTACTGAATGCTATGTTAATAGCATTCAGTAATAAAGTCAACATTTTTCATATAGAACTCGCAGGTAGTTTAGTATTACTCGTAGTATCTCATCTCATTTATTATTTAGTAGATTGTATAACAACATTCTATAAGTATAATCATTGAAATAACATAAACCTGCCACTAAATATAAAGAAATAGGTAATTTTGAATTTTCTGTAACCATTTTGTTTGGAAGATACACACAATAGAGAGATAGACACACAAAAATAAACACGCCTTTTCGAGGAAGGGGTAGGCAAAGCCTCAATTAACCTATTTTCACTGTAAGTCGCATAATCGTGGGAATAAAAGCGTATCTAGTGGTGAGCTCATCGCTGCTATTGCTTTCCCACGACCAACTCGGATTAAAGCTTTCTTCCAGTAATAACACATTCTTAAATAAAGGCTGGCAACATTGAAGGCCGAGACGAGGCCGGGGTTTAATGCCGTATCTCGGAGCGCGCTCAGCGCCCGAAGGAATGACTTGCACTGTAATGTTCGTCGCGAGTTAGAGGACGGTGGCGCCATTCATTTTCAAGTTTACTGCTTAGTATTCAAGTTTGCGTCCATGTTCTCTATATTTTATATACTTACCTAGTTTTATGTATCGTGCATGTTGCCAAAACCAACTCATATAAAATTCAGTCATTATTTTATTTACCGACTCATAATGCTTGGTTCAAAAACTAATCCATTCTTCTGGTTTTAAGCTCATCGAGAAAATTAACACTCGCATAATATCTAAGTATAATTCTTTTCACAATCCAATCTTTTCTATTGTAATATCTTTATTTATTGTTTATTTTTCTTCTATTGTGTTACCAGACAGACAAAGTAACATTCTAATAGCGATGAGAAACGTCCAAAATGTATGGGATTGACGTTAGCTATCGATATGTCACGTGGTCTTTTGTATTGAATTACGACTGTAGAAATGGAATCGCTTCGAAGCGAATGCCGTTTGGCTAGGCCCTCAGGTAAGTATTTTTTTCCCCTGTGTTAAAAAACGACGGTATGGGCCAACACCTATGGTTTATTATAATAACAGTGCATTGTATGTACAAAATAATTCAAATAAGCATTACCGATACTCATATTGTTTGTTCCACTTAATTGGCTATTTAACTATTTAATTAACTTAGCAGGTATAATGATTGATAGCATTGGTATACTTAATAGGATCGTGCTAGTTGGGGAATTGATTCCAGCGACCTCGTCACTGAATATAGGTATAATCCCTACGTATCTTTGTTAGGCTTGACTACACTTACAATTACTATCCTTTACAATAAAAAAACATGACATTGCATGTGAACTAACTATTACCATAATACGAAACTTGCCAAAAAAAAGGTTGTTTTTACAGCATTTCTTTTTTTACTCCTGTCTATAGGTACCTACACATAGAGATATACTTAGATAGTTTTTTCAGTCATATCATGAGAGTTTTGATTTCTTTCTTTCTTTCTTCTTACTTCTATCCTATTTTGGGCATTACGAAGCACTTCCAGTGGTGCCGTCGCTGGTGTTTGTGAGATAGCTATAATTGTAATTGGGTCCGTGGCAACGAACAGGGAAAAAACGCTAACTTCACATTTACCCGCTTCTATCTGTTTGTAGCATTCGGCCGTGGCCCCGGCCCCGCCCGCGTACAATTCTAAACTTCACGCTTGAAATTCCTCTATATTATATTAGGATAATTGGTTATCAAATAATACAAATACTTATCTATACGACGGTCAAAACTGCATTTGAACCCGTTCAGCGGAACCTAAGTTAAAGTATACGTACAGACAGACTTTGCCTTTTTGATTATGGTACCTGTCTAACACTAAAACAAATCATAAGTCGGGTAGGAGATAAACACGAAAAGAACAATTTGGCCCATCCCGTCCTAAAAGTTGATTAAATTTTAGGTTTCTATTTTGAAATTATAGGTACCTAAATTATGACAAAACAGAAGAGAAAAGGTTGGTCAGTGAATTAGACGAGCTCCGTATTCAAAGTAGCTACCTACACCGATAAAAAAGCTTCAAGTTCCTGAGATAGCGGCGACCGTCATATGAGTGCAATGTGGCTGATTTAAATGCCTCCGGCTGTCACTTTATAAACTAAAGATACGTATAGTGACGTCCGTCTTTCTTTCGTCGTGTCGTGTCATTGGTTCTTTGACGTGATGAATGTGACGGTCACTGGTCTCTACGAATCACTGGTGAACGAAAATATTAATTAAACCTGACCGAAAGGCCCAATTTCATGTATGTTTGTGAGTTGAATTATGGAATTATATTTTGCAACATCATTGGGGTTTTAGGTTAATTTAATTATCTTATGGAATTATGTTTGTAAAATGATGTTGACATTACGTGTTGTTGGCAACCAACCTTGCACAACACTTACCAGGCCAGTCTCCTTTAAGAACTTAAGGAGGCTGGCTGGTAAAGAATTATAAACATTTAAATATTAAGTTCCTTTTTAACTTTTTTGATTAACTTTCTTGTTCTTTCTTGTCAGTCTTGTATAAACCTTGGATGAAATGGTTGTCTTTTTTTTGCCTTTTTGAAATAAGTCCTTGCTTGTTCTCAACACGTGTTATTAGATGTTGCATGAATAAATAATAACACAGTAGTATATCGCACCGACATTCGACCCTATATCACACGAAAGCATATGGGAAGCACTGGACAGTCAAAGTGTTCCAAAGCCCTACATAGAAATCATAAAGCACATATATAGCAACAGCGAAAGCCGAGTGAAACTAGATAGACTAGGTCCAGTGATCAAAATCTGTAGAGGTGCAAAACAAGGAGACCCCCTTTCACCGAAGATTTTCATAGCCGTCCTACAACACCAAATGGAAAATCTTGACTGGGAGAAAAAAGGCATATACATAAATGGAAAATTTCTGAGCAATCTAAGATTTGCAGATGACATCGTTCTCTTCTCTAAAACATCAAAAGAGCTCGAAGAAATGATAGTAGAGCTATGTGAAGTGAGTGAAAACATAGGTCTGAAACTCAACACATCAAAAACAAAAGTAGCAACAAACAGTATACAAAGCCCTATAATGATCTACCAAAAGCCACTTAAATATGTAGAGAGCTACTTGTACCTCGGTAAACAAGTATCTTTTAGTAAATCGAGACATAGAGACGAGATTGAAAGAAGAATAAATATGACGTGGAAATTCTGGAGCCAAAAAGAAATATTTAAATCAAAGCTGTCTTTAAAACTAAAAAAGATTGTAATGGACACTTGTTTGCTGCCCTGTCTATCATATGGCTCTCAAACATGGATTTTCAAAGAATACACGAGACACAAAATACAAACAACACAGCGCGCAATGGAAAGAAGTTTATTGAACATCAAGTTGAAAGACAAACAAAGAAGTGAAACAATCCGAAAGAAAACCAATGTTACTGATGCTCTGAAGTACTCACAGAGTCTCAAATGGAAATGGGCAGGCCATGTAGCGCGCCTACAAGATAAGCGTTGGACACGTAGAGCTACGGCATGGTCTGGACCAACCGGAAAGAGAGCAAGAGGACGCCCGCAAGAACGCTGGGCCGATGAGATAAGAAAAGTCGCTGGACAAAATTGGATAAAAAAAGCTGGAGACAGAACAAACTGGAAAAAACTGGAGGAGGCCTATACCCGAAAGGGGCCTTATGGAAAAAAAAATAAGTTATTTAATTTTTAAGTTATGCAAACATTTATGTAATAGTTAGTTAAGGAAATAAAAAGGCTTTATTATTATTATTATTATTATTATATCGCACCCACATGAATTTGAAGCGTTGGCAATTTGGCAACTTTGGTTGCCATTTTGGCAACATTTGACCCTTCGTGGCAACCAAATGGCAACGAAGCTCAAATGGCAACATTTTGGCAACTTTTCGACTTGTCGCGCGCTCATCAGTAAAAAAATATTGAATATCTTTCGCAAATGAACTGAACGCATCGAATTAAATAAAATCAAAATCTTGAACGCATTTTTATTCCCAAAAAAAACAATACATAATTAGTGAACAAACAAATTATGCCCGTATTTCTACAAACAAAAGGTCACAATTCACCCAATTTTCCGGAGGTTATTTCATCCACACCAAAAACCATGGAAGAATGGTTGGTTCCCTCTACGTCCGGTACCATCGCGTAGCGAATTCATTTTATAGCTACAAGGTCAACATTACAGTACAGTCCACAAGATAATTGAATTACGGTTTCAGACGTCCAGTCATCTCCCATCCATCGTTTTACTCGGTATATCATTAATAGGAAGTAAATAATATGTAGACTTTATATAGACTTAAAGGTCCGTGTAATCTTAGAATATTCTAAGCTTGTAACACTTATCTTTCTCTTACCACTCGCGGTCCGCGCGTCGCCAGACTGATAGCTATTTCCATAACACAAACTGAGTTAAAGTTTCAAGTTTAACAAGTTTAAATGAGTTTATGACTGTCTCAAAGGCTTTTATCTCGCGACGCCGACGGTAGCGCTGCTGACACCATGTCAGGCTGTCACTCCGTCAGCTGAGAGCCGAGAGATGGCAGCTGACAGGGAAATTACAAGGCGACGGATTCGGAAAAGCATTCTGGCACAGAGCTGCCAAACAGAATTACTTTAATGTACCTATCTAACTAGATACATTAAAGTAATTCTAGTACTATCCTTGACTTGAATACGAGTTTACTTCAAAATCACAGAGCATTGTCCGCTTCTTCGCGCTTTTACGCTGGATGATACTTAAGCCACCAATACCTACCAATGGTAGATTCAATTTAATTTCACTTTCATTAAAGTAGCATAAACATACGCCACAGTCCACATCATGATAAATCTTAAATTCCATTGAGAATATCGACTATGATCGTGTGAGCGTGGGGTTTTGATGTTACTAGCAGGATCCTTTCAATTTTGAAGCAGCTTTAGTTCATGCATTTTATGGAGAGACGTCATGTCTAGCAATGGACTTGTACAGGCTGATGATGATGACGATGATTCAGAATAATTATAGGGCTGTGGTGACAATGAAATTGGCATAAGTAGGTACTTACGCACACTCTGGCAAGACGCTGACAGGCTGATGGTTGGCGTAATTACAAACGCAACCACTCACAGTGTCGTTTGCGCAGTTGAATGCTTCATTAAATAATACCCGAGCTAATTTCAGCATAAGTTAAAGGTACTTTCACGAGAGGGGCCACAATTGACTGCTAGCTGTTTTTAAATACAGTGGTAGTCACAGCTAGGGCTAACGTAACTTTTCCTTTAAGTAGATTGTAGACTAATAAAGTAAAAAAAATAATAATAATAAAGTATATAAATTAATAGCTTGGATATTACTAAATTAAGACTAATTAAAAATAAATATAGCTTCTTTAAAAAACATAGTTAAACGATTACAATAAAACTGATAGAGACAAATTTTCTGGTTGAAAAAGATAAATAGAAAGAAAACAAAATTATTCACCAAAGAAACAAATATTAAATTAAATATTTTGTTACAATAATAATGTTTTCAATATTGCATTATTAGTTTTTGGACAATGTAATTACAAAATCTAAGCGAAATGAGGTTTTGACATGTTTTCTAAGTATTTTTGGAATTGCTAGTCTGTGGAACCTAGTTGTGGTGGGTGCCTCCTACCTAATCTCCTCATGTTTGTATCGAAATAATCTCTTGAGTACGAAATCGTGGAGGAAATTAATTTTAGAGTCTTATCGCTCCACAATTTCCTTTAGTAGATGAAACCAAATAAACCTACTTTTACTACCTACCTACCTACTCTTCACTTGGCAATCAATATTTGTTGCTGCCTCTATGTATGTTTACTTAGAAAAACACTCTTTTGGTCTAAAATGGTGTACAAAAATAATCTAAACAAAAAACTGCGGAACATAGAACCACTTAACTATGTTCCACCCCCAAATCACTCAGGGGGTGAAATCATTCAGGTACCCAGGTACAGGTTATTCAGGTGAGCAACTATAAGCCTTATAGGGTTGCCCCCGGTATAGTATAAGGGGCACTCTACCCCTTCCGCTTGACACTATTTAATGGGACACTCAGTAGCTACAAAATGGTGTGTTATTTGTTTATTTGTCGTTCTTATGGCTGAATACTGAGGTATATTATAATTCTTATCTAGAAATTAAGTTCCCTCGGGAGAATACCTCGGGTGAAGCCGCGCGCGAGCGCTGCTTCCAACATAAATACAAAATATATGTAATTATTAAGTATAGAAGAAAAATAAGGATGATATCACAGCCGAGATCTTGTGGATGATTGAAGTATCCATTAGTCGCGTTGGAACAGAAGTAATTTTAATTTATAAAATTATTCAAAAAAAAACATCCTAGTGATTTTAATTAATAAAATTCTTTTGATTTGATTTGAGTCATGATGAATTACGTACCCACGCTATGATTTAGTTCTATTTTATATATTAATTTATCTCTATTTGCCCGTCTTACCTCGAAAGAATGCCTTTATCTAGCGCTACGAGGTAGTTTTAATTAAAAATCATGTCTACTCCCCAAATAACGCTTCAACAAAATAATGACCGCCCCAACCGAACCCAGAAGACCGGAACTTTGCAACTAATTTACAATAGATGATTATCTAAAGCCAATGCGGAACCCCAGCGAAGACCTGGTTACATACCACTTGTACGAACTTAAGTCCCTCGGCTCTATGGCCCTCAATATCGTCCGCTCCAACTTGAAATCTGTTCAGAGTGAAGTTCGCCTTTCAATCGAGTGCTATGCGAAGCAGGATACGCTAAGCACCATCATAATTCGGAATTCGGGAATCTGCATATTAATAGTAAGTCGATCAGCAAACTGCGAGGACAAAGTTCCTGATACAAAATCAATATCCCGACGAGCACAGCGATACCCATCGGAATCGAATGATAGTAGTGGATAATTACATTTTACGCTTACCGATCCCGCGTCCGCACCGCCAACTTAAATATATCCAATCTATAGACTACCAAAAACATAATCTAAAGAAAAGCCAAGTGCGCCAACTACAGTGTTCAGGTATTTTTAAGTTTAAAATTCTACAACATGGCAAGTTTTCATAAATAACATGAGTCAGCCCTCTTCAGAAACACAATTTTATTTTTATTTATTTAAGTATCTCACAAATATGATGGTGTTATCTGCAGTGGGGCACTCCCTCACAACAACATGCCAAATGGAGTTTGTGTCTAAGTAGGTGTGTGAACGTCCATAAACCACACTATTCACAAAACAGCTGGTTTTTTATGACGAATTTTTCCTGAAACTCTTTTCCTGGAAAAAACAAGTTAGTGCCTTTCTTGATCAAAATAAAAAATACTTAAATGAGACATCCCGTATACATGAATTCATTTCAGACCCTGATTATAAACTCAAGCCAATAATTAGACAGCTCTATGAGCGTGCTAATGAGCGCTGATTGGATCCCAGTCCACTGATTTATGTTATTGTGTCATCGACACGCCAATTGCTTCGCTAAACTTCGCACCGCTTGGGTTCCGCGGAATTCATTCAATTAAGATCAGCTTGTTGATATTCGCGCAGAAGTTCGTGAGTAGATTTTTGATGATATTAAAACGAGTAGCTGTACGTTTACCTATTACCTACCAAGGAATGAAGATAACCTGTTTATGCCATGTTATGAGTCTACTAAGCTATACTATATTTAGCTCCTTGTATGACTTGTAGGTACACTAGGTACTTTTTCTATCAAACTTAATACGAGGCAGGCCCCCCGTGGTACTCGTTTTGGTGTTTTTCGTTGGGAACTCTCCACTTATCATATGAGATATTTATATTGTGAGAGAGCGCTTATGCGCAGATCATACTATGAGATTTGATACTTTCAGTTTCCATATAGTCAACCTGGGTTAAACAAGGGATACTTAATTAGAAACATTGCTCTCAAAAATATGCTATTGATCCATTTCTAATATGAGTTTGCTCCTGTGTTTCCAATTACACGAGTTGATTCTACCTATAGGTACCCACTACCACCAAAGTATGGTGTGTGCGATCCTAGCTACTAAACGTTAGCTTCGACTTAGACTCGGTCTAGTTTAAAGTGGCTGCGGCGGTATAGTAATGGTATTAGAAGGCTTTATAAGAAGGTATTCAGAGATTAAACTTCATTGCAGAATATCTTTATTTCATAAAAAGTCTCCCCTGCCAGAAACACATAAATCAGTTTAATAAGGAGTGAATAAGCCCCGCAAAATGAATAGATGGGCACCGGAAGGGCCTGGCAGGGGGAAGCAGGGGGATTAAGAGGGGGGTTAGGAGGGATGTTCGAAGTAGTTAATTCAGCAGCAGTTCCGAAGCCGCAAGCCGCCAGCCAGCGAGTTATTGCGTTTACACCGCCCGCCCCCGCGCGGTTAGACGCGCGGGGTTTGCTAGTCGGTGGGCACAGTGCAAGCGATACTGTCAGCTCTACATGCTTCAGGGTGCCTGGGCAAAGTGCTGGGCACGAATGCTGGCTCCCATCTGACGCAAACAATCAGCACTGCAGTGATTTCCTAAAGACAATAGCTGTATACTACGCGAAGCTGGGGTGGTTTGCTATCCTACTCAGCTCAGTGTATGCCCAAACCCTTTTGAAATATATTGGCTTGATTCCGACTTACCCTACAATTATCTATCTCAAGTCACACCCACGCACTTACTTGAAACACATTCTGAATGTCCAAAATATAAATAGACAGCTTCCTGCCATGTCTACAGAGCTAGAGCCTACAGCCTACAGAGACGATATAGGTACCATCAATCAAAACCCCAAAGCCCGAGTTCGGAACCTTTGACTTGCTAAATGTCCTTTCAGCAAAATCATAAAAAGGCACCATTTAATATGCAGTGTGGTCCTTGATAAAGTGCACAAACGAACGGGCGAAAAATTAGACGCAAAATCGTAAAAAAATAGAAAAGAAAACTGTTATTTTTACGGGCATTCATATTTTAGACCTAATTATGATCATCATCATCATCAGCCGCCAGACGCCCATTTCTTAACAAAACCTCCTCATAGAATGCTATGGGATATTTTGCCATAATCAACACAGTTGGCGGACGGATTGGTGTTTTGTTATGTAAATACATAAATAGCCGTCCGTAACTTATGAACTGTAACGGTTATTGAGTTGAAATAAAAACGTGTGTGATGGTAAATAATGCAAGTCATAGTAATACACTATAAATCAATAAAATAACTTAAATTTTTTCAATGAATGTGAAAGATGTTTATTACTGTTTCATGAGTCATTTAATGCACATTTAATTGCATAACTGTGATAGTTCTGGTTATAGCTATTTATTAGCATAAAGGAACATGTCATCCGTGACAGTCCTTCAGTTAACGTCTTTAAGAGTAGAGTAAAAGAGCACTATCTTTCTCTGTAAATTGTTTCTTTGGTAGAATTTATATTTTTATTTATGTATGATTACTACCTAATTAATTTATATATTAGTATATTTATGATATGTATTTGCTATTTAATATAGATATATTTATCTATATTTAAGTATGTTTATTTTAATTAATATATAATTTTTAATTTGTTTTGTTTCTCACTTTTCTTTTTATATGTGTACACGAACCTACCTCTATAATCACCACTCTCTAGCCTCAGAGGTTTGCTGGAAGAAAACTCTTTTTAGGGTTAAGCTCGTCTTTGTACATGTCCTTTAATTCTGTCTTGTGTTCTTGTTATGTATTATGTGTGTACAATAAAGAATAAAGAAAGAATAAAGAATAAAGAAAGGAATTCTTAGAAGAGATACAACGAAACAAAACCCAGCTGATTTGGTTTCACGTGGGGTTAATCTGAGTGAGCTGAGTTCGTCGGTAATCTGGTGGGACGGCCCCACATTTTTACATGAAAGGGTAACTAAATGGTCAAATGATTACCACGATAGTTCTCATAATTTCGCCTTGCCCGAGATGAAACATTGTGTTGTTAGTGTGCCTTGTGGTATAGTTTCTGAAGGCATTTTTGAGTTTAAAAGATTTTCTAATTTAAATCGATTACATCGTGCGTGTGCATACGTTATGCGCTTTATACATAACACACGTACGAAAATAAAAACCGAGCGATATAATGGTTCCTTATCAGTTGGTGAACTGGATAAGTCAATGGCATTTTTAGCAAGACAGGTACAAATACAATCATTTCCCCATGAGTACAACGCGATTGTTAAAGGTTTAGACCTAAAATCAAATCGTAGTCTGTCTAGTTTAAATATGTTTTTAGATGAGGAAAACACTATGCGAGTTGGTGGCAGGCTAGTAAATTCTGACAGCTTTACTTATGATAAAAAGCACCCCAAGTTATTGTGTAGCAAGCATCATTTTACTTTGCTTTTGTTTAGGTATACACATTTAAAATTATTACATGCGGGACCCCAGCTACTTTTATCAAATATTAGGGAAGTCTGGTGGCCCTTAGCAGGTAGGAATTTAGCAAGGAAAATTGTACGACAATGCGTTAAATGTTGTCGTATGAAAGGTAAACCCGTTCAACCCATTATGGGTAATTTACCAAAAGAGCGCTTAAGTTCAGGTTTTCCATTTTTGAACAGTGGAGTAGATTACGCCGGACCTCTTTATATTTTGAATAGGAAAGGCAGGGGTGCTAAACTCGAAAAATGCTATCTATGTTTATTCGTGTGTTTTACAACACGAGCGTTACATTTAGAACTGGTTACTAGTTTATCATCAGAGAGCTACATTTTAGCTTTGAAACGCTTCATTTCCCGTAGAGGAAAGCCTTTACAGATATTCTCAGATAACGGTAGGAATTTTGTAGGAGCCGCAAGAGAACTTTCAGAATTTCTACGAGACAAGTCTCAGTCTATTGTTGATTACGCATCAGATAATCAAATAGAATTCCGCTATATTCCCTTATACACAGCTCATATGGGCGGATTATGGGAATCGGGGGTGAAATCCTGCAAGCACCACATATCTCGCGTGATAGGAAATGCAAATCTAACTTATGAGGAATTCAATACAGTTTTGGTACAAATTGAAGCTGTCCTGAATTCCCGCCCTATGTATCCTATGTCTTCAGATCCAAACGACTTTAGCCCACTCACACCAGCCCATTTTTTGATCGGCCGACCTCTGACGACCCCCGCCGAGAGAGACGTCACGACAGCAATGCTGCCTACTTTATCGCGCTACAAGCGAGTCGAGCAGCTGAGGCAATCATTTTGGAAACGCTGGTCCATGGAGTACATTTCGGAGCTTCAAAGACGAACGAAATGGCAAGACAATAAGGAGGATATAAAGGCTGGGACATTGGTCCTCATCAAAGAAGATGGCCTGTCACCCCTCAAGTGGAGACTAGGCCGTGTCACAGGAAATCTATTCCCAGGAAAAGATGGAGTATGCAGGGTAGCGGAACTACGCACAGCTACAGGCTTGATAAAGAGAGCTTTCCCAAGAATATGCCCTCTCGATGTCCACATCCAGGACGATGGAGCCACCGGAGATGACCTGGGACCCATCATCAGCCAAGCACCTTCCGTTGAGTGTTCTCAAGGCCCGCCGGGATGTTCACGCGAGCTGCACCCACTAGTTGGTCTAGGCCACCAGAGGGCGCTAGACCACTAGTATATAAGCTTTGACCGCCACGAGAGCGGCGTCCATTTTGCAAAATATAATTATGAGAAACAGCGCACGCACACGCTTTTACATACTTACTATCAATGTACCAATTTCGCATTAAATTAAATAACAAGTAAAAAAAATCGAAAATCTTTATTCTTACTCGTGACCCGTACGATCCTAAGAGACCAGGGACCTAGAAGCCGCATTCCAAACAAACTCTCAAAAACATGCTAAAAAACAATATCTCACAGATTCATACAAATTAAACGATCATGGCTTGGTATCTTTTTGGAAAAATACCTGTACACCACGTACAAATAAAACGAAAACTGACAGCAGGAGAATAGTAATAATAACGTAGCGTGGGTATAATTTTTCTAAAATCTTAATACAGATTTTTCAAAAAATTATGTAGAGTTACTCTACTTCATTTTTCCCTTTCGTTTGTGCGCTTTATCAAGGACCGCACTGTACGATGAAAGCTCATTTATCCAAATTCAAATCTAATTATGAAATGATAAAGCTAATAACAAATTGGTAATAAGTTTGGTAATTATTGGGATACTTACCCCAATTAAAACAGGAAATTCCCTCATATCAAACGACTTCTGGTAATTTTATGTTTAGGATTTTAGTCAATATCTCTGAAATGGGCAAAGCCACGGTGGCAGGCAATCTTACTCGTTTGCCTGTGCCTACCTAGGTCCAATAATTATAAGGAGTAACGAAACACAAAAACTTAACTAAATTAACAAAAAATAAAAGTAAACGCGGTCTTAGCGCTTAGAGTTTATGCTGAAAGATTGGGATAGTGTGGTTCCTAATAGGTACTTTGACCCTGATGATGTGATGTTTTGTTGATGCCTATGAGAAAGCAAACTCTATGTTCATTATAAACATGAAAAGAATAATAAAACTCTATAATGACAAACATATGGTCAGCGAGTGCGAGTGACTGGCGGCCCGACGCACTGAAAAGTAATTATTGTCAGGCTTTCAAAGGCATATTAGCCGTCATAATACTTCGCTGCTTTATTGCGGGTTCCTGTTTCATGTTATACGCCAAATTGAGTTGAGCACTGCTCGATATAAAAACCGCGTAAATACCATTAGCGAAGCTACTGTGTAGGTTAAGGTGGGAGATATCAATCGAGTTTAAGTGCCTGTAGTTATCTATTTTGAATCCTCATTTTCTTATTTATATCGTAGTTAAAAGCATACACCACATTAGGTTCATATACAAATAGCTTAGTTACGATTAGCTTGTCCCATGAAAATATTTTTTCAATTTCGACTTTTATTCATACATAAAACCGCATTGAAAATCGGACCATCCGTTCCGGAGCTATGAGGTCAAAGACAAACAGGCATACAGACAATCATACTATGGCAGGGATGGCGACCCAATGCCAAGCGACAAAATATTTTGGGCCTACGCTACGGAGTGAGTGGGCCCTCGACTTCATTTAAAATACTTACTAAACTTGTCCCAATTAGATTGGTTGAAAATTTAAGAATTTGAAATGCAGCTGATTGATCCCTTCCAACTAGTCTAGTTCAATACGGATTGAAAAAATTATTGAACAAGGAAAGAATTGGAATTGAGTAAAACAGAAAGATTGACAAGCAATATAGTTTAGAGTTGATAGTTTATTATTTTCCCAATAATCACTAAGTCAAAATTATTTGACGGCACGTCTTCAAGGCCTCGTTAATTTCTTTAGAAAAATAATGCCACGTTGATCCATAAAGGTTCATCATCCTTGCACTAAGTCACTAAGGCATAAAGTCAGGGGTTAAAAAAGGTTTTCACGGAGAGACGGACAACAAAGCGATCCTAAATAAAATATTTCCGTTGGCACCACTTGTGAGGTGCGAAACCCTAAAACAAAAAGAAAATTATTGTCCTGGTTTGTATTTGAATCTCAATACACGCGAGGGCGGGTGGTAACCTTCGTGCTAGCTATGTCCGTATTTACCGAGTCTGCCATGCCAAATTGAAACGAGCAAAATTAAATGACCCTCGGACATGCTTTGCACAAGAAAATAATCTGTGAAATGCCAAGAAATGGCGAAGAAAACAGATTTATGTCCTCTCCAAATAATTATCAAGCAGGGGGTCAGTGCGCCGTAATTCAGTCGTGTGATTTACAAGTAAATTGCCACCCTCCACTAATCCACTTTAGAATACACTTACTCGTAGTCGTACATGCAAGTGGTTTATGTCGAGCTTAGCTGGAATATATTTCTGAACTAACTATGTATCTACCTATAACCTTCTAAATACATCTACTTTTATTACGTTTCTATAATACATATTTTATTGTCATTATATAATATAAGTAATATATATTATTATATTTATTATGTTTCTACGTCTTCTACTTTTATTTTCTAATGTTTTTAAATCTTAATCCAATATGAGGCTAAGGAACAACACCTGTATTTGATCGACACTTGAGAATAAATTGTTAAACGCAGTTGTTCACACGGAATGCAGTCAGCGTCGACTCTACAAGGCTCTGTTTGAACGCTTATGGCAGGCAAGCAAATAACAAATTAAGTACATAAACTCTCTCGGGTATACTACCAGTAATGCATGTGTTTGAACTCTACAACTCTACACTACCGTTTTTACGTTTAGCTGGTAAAAGATTTCAAAATTCCTCGGTAGAATACCTAAGTAGAGTAGGTTGGTTGCATGTGTAGCAGAGCAGTATAGGTATGGTGCAGTGGAGAGATGCGACGGGCTGTCTGCACGAGAGCGTGTCAAGGCCCCGCAAAAATAGCCAGTCTGGGGCCTGGGGGCTGGGGATGACAATGGTCTCGCGGCGCGGCCGAGCGCGGCGGATCGATGGTGGATTGGTGTCTCACTCAATTTGTTACTATTGCAGAACGGAAGATGACCTTTTACTGTTCGTAGCACAGGCTCCAATTGTTCATTTAAGGGAAGTGGGCGCCGCGGCCGACTCACGTCAGAAGATATTATAAATCATTATGTATTTTTAAAATAAAATATTATACTAAAAAAAGGAATACAGTAGGTACATTTCATTGAAATATTTGTAATCACCATCGAATGAAACTGCTTTCTTTTCTAAATGGACTTGAAAAAATTAAATAAGTACTTACTTAAAAAGATTTTGAGGCCACTAAGTGGTTTTAAGGTTCCGTAACTCAAAAGGTACCAACGGAACCATTATAGGATCACTCAGGTGTTAGTACTGGCAAATTAGCAAAAAGTGTGGACCTAAGTCGTGTAGTCGTGGATTCTTATGTAAACGTTAGATGACACGAAAAGAAGCTTATCCTAGGTTTGCACCGTTTCTGGCGCTTACGGAACCCTTTTAAATATTAGGTACAAACTTAAAAAGGCCGTAAATTTTAAAATAGGAAGAAATTACTTGATGCAAGTTAAATTACGTATAGAGAGACTGCCTTAGTGCATTATGATTTTAATAAAAACCACGTGCATGTAGGGAACACAGTGTTGAACAAATGCATCTTCCGTAAAAAAAACCAGTATAAAACTTCCGGCGGATGTAGTACTAATTAAATGAATAAGTTTAAGTCAATTTCCAGACCTACATTAATTTTCCCCGAAGTAGAGCGACAATAAAATATGGAAAAGTGCCTTCCGTGAGACGCACCATGGTGCAAACCTGGTAAGTAATGTATTTCGAACATTTTTCTGATAAGTCTATCAATTTGCACCGACTACCTTAATTTTCCCGGAGCCGTAATAACCACAAAAAGTTTTTTTTGTAAACGATTTTTTTTTGTATGTTCCATATGTCGGATTTAAAAAATACTTGGTGCAAATGTAGATCATAACGGTTCAAAGTCTATGCCAAATTGCACCGACTACTTCTATTTCCTCCATTAAGTTACGGATATTTTAAGGTTTTTCACCCTATTTCACCCTGTTCCGGAGGTTGAAATTACTGATGCTTATTATTAGAGGTGATTTTTAAGCCATACAAAACAATTAGAAAAGTTTTCATGACTACATCTAATTAGTTCCACACTTTTGCAAAAAACCACCTAATTTGACTGTACTACGTCTGCCTGTCTGTCTGCCTGTCACAACCTATTTTCTCCAAATCTACTTTGGAGCAAAAAAAAATATTTGGTAAGTAGGTAGATACATAGAGAGTTAGAGGTCACCCAATTGATAGCATAAATAAACGAATTCTGTGTTCGGGGATAAATAACGTGGAGCAAAGTAGAAAATAAAAAATGGATAAAAATAAAAACATTTGAAAAAACGTAACGTTTCAGGTAACGCTGTGAAACACGTGTTTGTTAATTTTGTTTGAGTAAACTACCTACATGTTAAATTGCAAGTGTCTTTCAAACACAGAGCATTTTTATTTTACATTTATAGCCCTTTTTGGACCCCTTAGAGGACGAATTTTTCAAATTCCTTTCTTAGTACACCCCTTAATCCTAAAAAGAACACACCCGCATTTATGTGCTCTGCGTTGTCTGTCAGTCAGTCAGGACATTGATTCATATACATAATTGATTCAATGATTAGGTATGTAAGACACTCCATCCGAGATTCGATTAGCAAGCATGCACTCGATCTAACGCACACGTGATGCGATGCGACAGACGTGGACACTTCGATAGTCGACACCGAGCAACGAGAGCTCTTCTCTCGAGAGAAGAGCGTGACGTCACACTTGAACTTCATTAATTATTTCTCGGCTGAAGCCTTTGTGCCCGAAATGCTGAATTACAATAGCCGACCCTTTATTAACTTCATCAATATTAATAGCCTGCCTGTTGTGTTACGTTATAGCTGTTAGTGACCTTTCATTCAAATATTCGCCCGAGATGGGACAGAGAGCAAGCTTATTATGTTTAGTAGGTAGGTACCTGCCTATGCATGAATACTTACTTCGCTACTCTGTCGGAAAATTGTTTCTCGGAAATATGCAAAAGTCAATTAACAAAGGGTGGCATCGTTCCCCTTCGAGCCTACAAAATGCATAGTATTTACCAAAAACTGTTATGTTAGTAGGTAGGTACCTAGCCTATAATTAGTGGCGTAGGCATCACAATTTAATTTTTAGTGTGAGTTCTCAACATAATATTCAGGGTAGAGGAATGTCGAGAAAGGTAAAATTGATTGTCTAGTAGGTACCTACCTACCTACCTACCTAGACAATCAAATCTACCTTTCTTAAGAACAGGGGAATAAGTAGGAAGGTAGGTATAGGTACTTTGGTAATCAAGATAGGTATATACCTTCATAGGCAGGAACTAGGAACCTATAGCTATAAGATTAGTTGATTTCTATGCTCTCTCAGGAAATGAGACGAGTTCGTTTAATAGGTACCTACGTAGGTTGGCAGGTACTTACTTGCCTATCTACAACAACAGGGAAATGCCTTTAGCATAGAGAGCTTCGGAAGCAGTTCGTAAGATTCATTATTATACGCACGAAAGCAAATTGGTACGAGAAATAGCGAGCCCGAAACATTCCTTCAGAAAGTCACGTCCCAGGATGTCGGGTGAAGGGCTTAGAGTCCCTTCGCGTCACATACTACATGTCATCTCATCCAAAACGCACGTAGGTAGGTAGGTACCTACCAGGTACATACTTGTAAGTCTTATAATTTTTCAAATGGAAGAGTGGAAGAAACTGGGGGAGACCTTTGACCAGCAACACGACAATAGGACAGAAAACGGCTCCTAAAAAATAAGAAGGCTCCTACTAAGTACTTATATGAATGTGATAAAATAATAATAATCGCGTTTCATAAAAACTCTCTTCAAAACACTTTCATGTCTAACGATTTCAGATGACAAAGCTGAAAAGCATCTTGACGTTTTCGGTGAATGTTCATGGTGCGGCAACGCAACTCATCAAAACTTCATTTGAACTTTTCGACGCTCCCAAACGACTTCGATAACGTGTTGATAGCCGATACAACCTCCTCGTAAGGTATCGAACATTCTTCCCTAAGCGAGGCGCGCGCCGCACGCCGCGCCGCCGATGATCCTCGTAACTCCGCAAGTGCTATTAGCTCCGAGCGAGAGTATGTGCGAAGTATGCAATAGTACCTACTTACATAATACCTAATAGCGGAATACTACAGAGGAGGTTCGGTCAGATACCTAAGTACTATTAGATAGCATAGCATTCCATACGATCTAGCTAGACAACTAACATGCCGCGCTCCAACCCTCACCAGTCCGAGCTTCGCTAGTACGACTAAGTACGACTAAATAACATTCTCGGTTGGTCGTACATTACTCCTTTGTAGGACAATGCTATTCTAAGCTTTTGTCTAAGCGAGCTTTCTTAAGCTGAAAATGCATCAAAGCTCGCGCTGTTTCTTGGATGCAAGTACCTACCTAGCAGGGTGCCCGCCACCGCGCCCGCCCGCCCAGCGCCGCGCGTTATGTCTACGTGCTCCCCCACGCGCTACACTCTGGCTTGGCTCGAACTCGAACCGGTATGTACCTACCTACCTAGGTATCTAACCTTCGCGGTTTCCACAATGTACCTACCTAGGTAAGTACCTATTAATAGACATGTTAAATTATTTATCTGTTACCGGTATATTAACCGTGCCATCACAAAGTAGGTTCGAAAAGGCGGCGCGCTATTTTGTGGTGCTATCTATTAGCTTGATGGCCTTTGATGGCTTTATTTTCGCTTCTTAACCGTAGTCCGGTTATGTAGTTCGGCCAGCCCATGCATGTCAAACTCCAAGTCATCGGTGGGCCGCATGTTTGACATGCTTGGGCCAGCCATTACTACACTAGCCTACCTACTTATTGTGATATCCGTTCGAGCCAGCACCAGACTGACTGTATAGTGTATACGCTAGTGCCTATACCTACCTACCTAAATACTTAATTGCACACTTCACTTCACCATTAGGTAAGTACCTACCTGGTAAGAGGTAAGTAACAAAAAAGGTTAAGTAAGTAGGTAGGTAGGTATTTGTTTTTTGAGAAAATAAAGCCATATCGTAGTAGGTGTACTTACCTACCTACATACCTACACAGACTGTCAAGACACATCGCAAGATTATAATTCAAAGGTCTCAGTCGGCCGGCTGGGTAAGTGCCAGTGCTCACGGCCCACTGAAACGCGCCTGGCACGATATAAAAGCAATCAAACCGTCCTCGTAGGTACGTTTTAGCAGGAGCGGCGTTGTTGTTTGCGAAGAAACAAAGCTGCGACTAAACCTTTGTGCGTTAGATAACATTTGAAATGAATGGCTGAACAAATAGCGATTTACAAGTTACCTACCCACCTACCTAGCGGAATATTTGCGCACGGCTTCATTACAGCCAGCCTGTGTCACGTCGCGACTTGGCTATAGGTTTGTCTAGTTATAACTAGTGGTTCGCCCCGAACTGAGACCTCGCGATGACACCTGTATCAGCCCGACTAATTTAAGAGGGGAAGAAAGAGTTTTGTATTTAACGGCTATGTAAGTATGTTTGTATGGATGATCCATCAGAAATCTAAAACTACAGAGTCAATTTCTCTACCACGAGAAAGTTTTTTTATACAGGGTGTTTTTTTTTAATGGGACAGTATGGGGATATCCGAATCCATAAGAGATACGGGAAAACTGTCTTTGGAACCATTTACTCATTTTGTATGAAAATGATTTTGGCATAGTTATTTTTTTGGTCAAGCGTGAGTTCTCCATAAAAATGAGTAGTTTTGATCAAAAAAATTTTTTTATGCGTATCGACTCGGTTTCATGTAAGGATTGTTTCATTGTATCGGAAGAAAAACATCTGAGCAGCAGAAGTTAGTCAAAGGATCTCGCCGAGAGCTAGTACCAATTGCGTCAAAATCAAATGTATATCATAAAATTACCCATATTTTTTAAATTACGTAAACATGTTCGATTGATTTACATGAACCCGTGATCTTGAAATGAAGTTAAATATGATTTTGTATTGTTTACTTTCGTGCGGTGACGGTGCCATTGCTTGGCAATGAACCTCACAAAGAGAAATTATTGCAGGTAGGTATAGTCTATGCTCACAAACAAAGAGGATGCAATTACTATACGTAAGACCTCAGAATAATGACTACGTAAGACTCACAAATGACATTATCATTCATGACAGGATAGCTCTGTGAAAGACAGCGGCTTTTTTAAAATACGTATACTTACTCAATTTACACAAACTAACTAGAACCTAGAAATAATGCATCTCAACTTGCGATGGAACCCAGGTCATCATACTTGGCATTAGTGCTGCGAAACTTACGGATACATGCCCTTGAGGCATGACATACGCTGTGATCAATGTGGATTATCTGATCATGGATTGAGCCCACACCCCCCGTAAGTATTGTTTGTACTATCTGCATTAAAATAAAATAAGGACTTTAGTTTATTGTTAGATATTGATTGTATAAACATTAATTTGTTACAGTTAACCCCCGATAAAATACTGGGCCATTAATGTTTCATATTAAATACAAGAAACAACGCCCTTGAATTCTGAAAGTGTACCTGAACCTAGCATTGGTCACCATAGTGTGTGTTTTGCATGCATAAATATTTGGAACCACCTTTTTTTTTCTTTTATTATTATTTATTGGCTTTTGAACATCATGCCTTTTTTATAATATCGTTTCTTTTCCTATATATACCCCACTCGACGAATCAACGACACTGTTAATGTTCGCGTGAAGTCAGTGGATAGGGGCGGCACAACCCCGTTCATTGTGAAATTCTATGGGAAAGGCCTATGTCCAGCAGGGGACGTCAAATGGATGAAATTATAATGATAATGAAAATGATGCTACGTACCTATCACTAGATAGGTTTTATTGTAGGTACATTAGAAATGTTTTATTGTACCTATACTTGCTACTTTCCTGACTTCACTAATAGCTGGTTATTAATAATATTTAAATATATACCTCATCGAGTTATTAGAACGTACTTAATAGTTACTGATCCCGCACTAGGATCTCCTGTGTCATGGGTATCACGAGTAGGTGCCTACCATGTTACCAAAATGTTGGATATTGTAACTACCTAAGTGCTAAGATTATGCAGACTATTTATGAAGAAAGTTATTTTTTATCAGAACATCCTATTTATCATGCCAAGGCCCAAAAGATACTAAAGAATGTATTTATTTTAAAACTAACCTCAAAACTTTATGTCCCAAAAACTATGAATTACGGTCATGAATCTTAAAAAGACTTGTTGGTAAAGCAAAAACGGTTTATTATCCTCATAATACACGAGGTATTGTTTTGACGCAATTATTTTTGGTGTGGTACGAGCTGCCTTTTCGAAACGGCAAGATCTTTTTATAAAATGTTTTCTCATACAAATTGTAAGTAATCTGGTACCTACGTTAATAAAACTATCGCAATAAATTTAAAAAATGGCTTCCCTCTTGCTGTTTCCAGGTACGGGCACGTTTCAGAACATCTCTAGTGGCATTAGACAAAGATGTGTGGTGAATGTTGTTCTACTGCTCTGATGGTCTCGTGAAATGAGAAAAATCAGAGCTGTAGAACTTAGTCAAACTTTAATAAGAAAATCTTTGTCTAAGGCCACAAGAGGTATTATGAAACGTAACCGTATCTGGAAACAGCAAGAGGGAGGCCATTTTGAAAATTTATTGCGATAGTTTTATTAACGTAGGTACCAGATAACTTACAATTTGTATGAGAAAACATTTTATAAAATTTGACTAACTTCTGCTGCTCAGATTTTTTTCTTCCGCTACAATGAAACAATCCTTACATGAAACTGAGTCGATACGCATAAAAAAAATTTTTGATCAAAACTTCTCATTTTTATGGAGAACTCACGCTTGACCAAAAAAATAACTATGCCAAAATCATTTTCATGCAAAATGAGCAAATGGTTCCAAAGACAGTTTTCCCGTATCTCTTATGGATTCGGATATCCCGATACTGTCCCATTTAAAAAAAACACCCTGTATAAACAGTGCCATCTATTTGTAGTTTTGCTACCTAATTTTCAAAGATTTACGTTTTCTACGCTAAAAATGGATATTACAAAGAAAAAATCCTCAATGTTCGACTTCTCCCCGTAGAACAAAATATACTTAAATAACTAGTAGTTCGCCCCGAACTGAGACCTCGCGATAACACCTTTATCAGCCCGACTACTTTAACCAAGTAATTTCCATTTTTCTATTATTATTTTTAAAAATTTTCACCTCGAGGTCTACCAGTACAGTACAGGATCTATCAGTAACAACTCTAATTTCCTACACATCATCGAAATAACCTTTGAATAGGGCTAAGCAACGGGGCGTAATACTACGTACCTGTTAGTACTTATATCAAGTACCTGACGAATTAATTGATAACGTCCTTTTGATGAAAACCATAGAACTCATTCAAATTCCTAGAAATGGGAGGTCAACAATGGATGTTATATTGGTTTTTGTTTTATGGAGTACAAGTTTCTAAATTCTTCAGTTTCAGGCTTTTCCCTGTAGTTTTGAGACAAAAGCCACAAGCATACCAAATTTCAGCATTGTGGGATTGCTGGAAGTACCCTAGAATTTTTGATTTTTACGTTTTGTATTTTCCCTAATATCTCAAAAACTACTAAGACTTACCAAAGCGCTTTCATTAGACACCCCACTTGATCTGACTGCCTCACTTTTTTTTTTTTTACCCCCTCTTGGACCCCAATATCTCAGCAACCCCTTGACCGATATAGCTCATAACCTTACCTACAAATTTTACCAATACTATCTACCCCCATACCTTTGATTATATACACACACATGTGTATATAATCAAAGCCCCATACCAAATTTCATGAAGATCGGAATAACGATTTGGAAGTTTTCATCGGACAAACATACATACATACAAACGCCGATTCTTCCAACATGACTCAGAGAACTCGCTTCGCTCGTTCAATTACTGATTAAAAATAATTCCTTACTGATTGTGATAATAAGTCTAATGTAGAAATATAAACAACTTTTCTAGTACCTACTTAAAATGTATTATTTCGTCTCTTCATAATCAGCCTATAGATAGTCTACTGCTGGACATAAGCCTCCCCCTTAGAATGCCACGACGAACGGTCTTGAGCCGCCTCGATCTACCGACTTCCTGCGGCGTTTATAATGTCTTTAGTCCATCGAGTGGAGGGCCTTCCTCTGCCGCGTCGTCCGGTTTGTGGTTGCTACTCGAGAACCTTTATTCCCCTATATGCTATTTAGCTATATGGCCTGCCTATTGCCACTTCAACTTGTTAATTCTGAGAGCTGTCAGTGACCTAGGTTCTTCTACGGATTTCCTAATTTCTGATTCTATCACGTAGTACACACGTATTATAGACTTTCATCTTGAGGCTTTGCGGTATCTGTGAACAGAAGATATGGCATAGTTTCCGGAACGCTGCCCATCCGAGTTGGATTCGTCGGTTGAACTCTTTGTCGAAGTTGAACCCTCCTAGTTGAAGCGTCTGAACTAATTACACATAGTGGTCAACAACTTCGATATTATCATTGCCATCGTGTACCGGCATAGGTGCCACATGGGCATTTGACATAATTTTTGTCTTGCCTATATTCATTTTAAGAAACTCCTATTGGGAAACGGTATTGAGGTCTCTGAGCATTGTGCCGATGCCATCTAGCGATTCTGCCATGATAACTATGTCATCAGCATAGCGAAGGAGAGTGATGTATACACCATTGGTGTTGATGTCATATCCATTTCAGTTCAGAAGCTTGAAAACATCCACCAATACAGAGGTGAACAGTTTCGGAGGAATAACATCTCCCTGTCTCACAGCTTTCTGCAATTGCACTGCAATGCACTGGTCCTGAAGACGGATAGACATACTGGCTTTGCTGTACAAACATTTCAATACTTCAATATACCGGTAGTCAATCTGGCACCGCTGTAAAGACTATAACACTGCCCAGGTCTCTACTGAACCAAAGGCTTTCTCGTAGTCCACAAACGCTAGACATAGCGGATGATTATACTCTTCAGTCTTCTGTATAATTTGCCGGAGCGTGTGGATGTGGGCTACGTACTGAAGCGTTTTTGGAACCCGGATAGTTCGGGGGGCTGGAAGTCGTCGAACCTACGTGCTAAACGATTGGTAACTATTCTTGAAACCAGCTTATAGACGTAACTGAGCAGCAAAATGGGTCTGTAATTTTTCAATCAGTTATCATCTTTTTTGAAAAACTGTACCACCACGCTCCTGTTCCACGCCTCCGGCGTTATACCCTCGAGGAATTAAAAATCTTCTGAAGGAATTTAAGTACCAAATCTCTTGCGAACACATTGGAGCCATTATTACGCTCTAGCGCTTTTAATACAATTAGTGTTAAAAAGACGCAAATCGTGCCGCGTGGACGATTGGAGATCTGTTTATTGAGCAGGCTGTATTCCAAAATATCAACTGAAGATTGCAGTCTCATTTTGCTTCGCTCTGCCATGAGTTTTAGAGTGTGCTCAGAGAGTTTCTGGGTTCTATTTTTACGATGGGTCTTAAAGAACTCCAACCGTTGGGAAAAGCAAAAAAGAAAGAAGAAGCGGTTGCGCGTGGACAATTTCCACCAGCCCGTTGTTCAGTTCATCTACATTATCGCATTCAGCCAGGCATTGGATTCTGGAGTTCCAACTTTAACCTCTCGGGGTTTTTGTCTCTTAGCCACTTAAATATCTGATAGCTGAAGTAAAAGTTTAACACTTTTAACTAGTACCAGGCATGAAAATAGGGCATGATTACTAACTATAAACGCAGTATTGAACACGTGCTAGGTGATTTTGCAGTAATAAACACAAATACTGCATTTGGATTTAGTGATACTATAATGATCACAAGCCCAGACGGTAGCTGAAAATGCAGTAATGCGCATTTTATCCAAATGAGCCGGTAAATGTAAAGAAAAACATAAATGTCAATAGAAAGCTTGATTTTTCTCTTATTTTTTAGGTACACTTCAAAAGTTATATACTTAACATAGACTTGTTGTTTAGATTATCAAAAAATGTGTTACCGCGTTTTTCTCGAAACCACCATTTTGCAAGTAGGCGTCTACTGCGTTTGCAATAAGGAGGGCAGTATTGTTTCTCTTTCTACAAAATAAGTTTTTGTGGGCGCAAAGTGGTAGTAAATAACCGGACCCTTATAAGCCGCTTGTCAAAGGTTATGGCGTTCTGGTTTGTTGTTCATTTCGACGTAGTTATAATATAATCCGAGAGATGGCGCTGATTTTTCTCTAAGGAGACATTGCCATAATATTTTGTCTAAACGACCGCATCAATGCTAAAATAAACAAGCGCGCGATAATTTTAGCTTGTAACATTTAAAAGTAGGGGCTTACCACCGTGCCTTACAGGTTTCTGTAGGTCCTTATATTGTTCACAGTTTTTCTAAAGATCTAGTTTTGCGATGGCTGCGATTTCTGTATCTGGTCGTCAAGACTGAAGACACCAAAAATAGTTTAGGTACATACCTACGGTCTACACATGTGTTTCTTCCATAAACTTTGAAGAACAATATTTGTTTGGGGTTATTCCTGAAATCCCGTAGCTAGAGAGATTTTTATTCGAGAGTTTTCTTACGATATTATTTATTCGAGATTTATCAATCTACATTTTTTATCCAAGATTTTTCTTAGGAGATTTTTCATTCGAGATTTTTCAGCCGTTATGCGAGATTTGACATTTGAGATGATAGGTATTTTGCTTATTTTACATACTTAGCAAAAATAGAGAACAAAATAAACGGAATAACACACGATAAAAATAGATGCAGCAGTATATAGGGGCTTTAATAATTTTAGGTAGGTACCTATATAATGTAAACGATGCCTATGTTACAAGGTATCCTTGGTCCTTGGCTTCGAGTAACACGGACTTCCTGCCGCGGGCCGGAAGGGAATAGCCTTAGCGATATATTACCATTCAAATAGTTGTGTTTTTTTTTGCGGGGGAAATGTGCACACAAGCGCAATTCCGCATATTTATACACATCCAAAAACAACACTGTAATGACGACACTCACACTAACAAACCTTGCACACCTCCTCAGAATAAGAACAAACCTCACCTAGTTTTATTAAACGCATATGCCTACTTTGGTTTGTAGTTTGACAGAGGGGAACGCTGCGAATACGTATAGTTATTGCATCCTCTTTGGCTGCGAATGGCTACTCGTTTCCGTGTTGCTCGAAGGTCCTTGGCATCGGGAAGTTTTCAGGGAGGTAATTAAAAAGAAAAAATAGTTCTTTAAATTCCGGTAGATGGCGGTGACTCGACATGGTTGTGTCTTCTGAAGATTTTGCGAAAGCACCACAGAGCACAAATTCTCTTTGTTTAACAATAACAACAAAAAATTCTAACAATAGCGTAACACTAACAAATATATCAGAATTTCAACAAAAACTTTACGTAGATACTTTACACTGTGTTGACACTGTGTTGAGTGACACTAACAGTTGGTGGCTGACCGACAAAATTTAGTCAACCATATCTGGACTGCGCCATCTATGCATGAATTTAGAACTATTTTCTTTCAGCTGTCAGAAAACTTTCCATTAACTTCCCATTGGAAGCCAAAGATGTGTTTTCCAACGCCATTTGCTTTCCATAGTTGTGAATTATGATGGCATCCGTACCCCTAGAATAATGACTAGAGCACCCCGTACCTAAAGAAAGAAGCCGAGGAGAGTTAGTTGTTAACCAACATTCAAAAATCAATTCTAACCTAAAATAAGCAACACGACACATGAAACATGACACATGAAAATTGAAATATTTATTGCAAGCTTACATGAACATATTTTTTTAAGCACAAATCTTAGCACCTCAGAGAAGGTTAGCACAGAAACTTCATCAGCAAACACAAAAAAAAACAATTTTTGTCTTTGACAAAGACATTTTGCGTAACCGGTCGATGCTGGCAATTTTCACAGATTACTGTCACTGTACATAGTGTACATGTTGTTCTGTTCTGTTGACGTTATAGTTTTTACGGCTTTAACAATAAAATATAGTGAAAATATTGTTTTGGGTTCACTGAACATTTCTTACGTAAGTAAGTTCAATCTACTAAAACAAATATCGCTAAGTACAGACAAAAAGAAGGCCCTGAAATTAACCACTTCCGTTTCAGACAGGAAAAGGAAGTGTTAGTTATGGCGGCGGAGGCATGGCACCACTCGCTCAACTATACATCCTCATCCTGTTATTTTCTATCAATACAATAAACTAAGCGCTAAAAGAAAATAGAAAATTGATCCCTCCCTTGTTAATCGCGAGACTGCACTGACTTTCTAAATATCAAGCATATTGAGTTCAAACCATATTAGTCTTGTAAAATTGGAGGAATCACCATCCAATTAGGCCATTGCACTATTAATTCAAATAAATAAATGCTGGACATTTCACACAACATTATCTAGCCCCAAGCTAACCAGAGCTTGTATTATAAGATATAATATATATAATAAGGTTATATAGAGTGTAAATTAAACATGAATGAAGTAACAAATACTTGAATATAATAATAATCTAAAGTAAGTATGATCCTTCTATTGTTAACCCATTCTTGTTTTTTTTTACTGTTGTTTGTACCTAGTAGGTACTTCCTACCTGTATTTCTTTTGTGATCTATCATGACATGAGTAAACTTAGTAGTAAACTTTTTCAGTGCCATTGGAATGAACAGTGCAGAAGAGCTTGGTTCGGTGGATATGATAGTTCATCGGATGACCACATCATCAATCCTATCGGTTAGTATTATGAAAAAATAGTGATATTTTCTATTTCTATTGATTTGTTTCCAATGTAATAGAGGTGTTGATTATTTGCAAGCATTCTCTTAATCTGAACTGAGTTAAAATTATAGTGGCCCCCTTATAATACAGAAATAAAGGAACGCTAACAATTTTAGCGTAGCTTGCTTCAGAGAATGCTGTACAGAACAGAAGATTTATTTATCTTGAGTAGAGCATACTAGTTCCTTACTGAACTAAAATAGCCTGAGTCAGGATTTTGTTTGTTTGGATGTTTACTTAGCATAGATTCAAAAAGAACATTTTGAAACATTTATTTGAGACGGAGCAAATAATGATGGACGCGATTATAGCTACTCTTCTTGTTTTTAGGGTTCCGTACCTCGAAAGGTATCAGCGGAAACATCATAGGATCA
The DNA here is from genome assembly GCA_951392215.1 of Epirrita christyi. Classification (NCBI taxonomy): domain Eukaryota; kingdom Metazoa; phylum Arthropoda; class Insecta; order Lepidoptera; family Geometridae; genus Epirrita; species Epirrita christyi. The sequence goes on along the minus strand of OX595841.1, from coordinate 16,625,454 downwards.
CTCAGGTGTCCGTCTGTCTGTCTGTTTGTCACAGCCACAACCTATTTTCTCTGAATCCACTCTAACAAAAATGTTTAAATATAGTACAAATACAAAGTTGGGTAACCCAATAACGGACGAATAGCGTAAATAAACGAATTCTGATTTCGGACGGCAAACTAGAAAATAAGAAACCTGTCAAATGCATCATATGACAACATGTTTTAAATGCTTAATTTAAAAGATACCTAAAAATAAGGGAAAATTTAGCCCAACTGTCAAAAGAAACATAGAAAGTGATGTAATAAATAATATTTCCAGCCGGAGAGCCTGGTGGCTGGGCGCGGTGGCAGCAACGCGCCGGGCTCCGCGGAGCTCGGACGCCGTTTGCTGCTGGCGGCCCGGCACGGCGACACGCAGCTCGTGCTGGACCTCATGGGCAGAGGCGCGCCATTCACCACTGACTGGGTGAGTGCACTTCTTATAGTTTCACTGGCAAAGAACCAGAGGGTGTGCCCTGCAGGAAGATTCCTAATGGTAAAGTGCACTGAGCTGCGGGAGTCTAATAAAGGAGTTTAATATACTTACATAAAATATAAGATGATTCAAAGTGATCCTTGTGAATTTAAATATAAATCCTGGACATCTCCCACAATATTTTCTAGCCCCAAGCTAAGCAGAGCTTGTGTTATGGGTACTAGATAACTGATATACTTAATACAACACACTACATACATAGATATTTTTTATTATACATAGAAAATACCCAGAACACCCTGAACAAACATCTGCAAATTGTACAAATATTTGTTCCTATGCTGGAATCGAACCCGCAACCTCCTGCGTCGCAGGCGAACCTTCGCCCGCCTCGCCACAAAAGTCGTCAATATAAAAAAAAATTAATAAAATTTAATTTAATTTGATTCAAGTCATGTTAATAATAATTCATGGTGAGTCACAACAATATGTAATTATTGGTAATTATTAGGTTCCGGCCCGCGGCAGGAAGTCCGTGTTGCTTGAAGTTCTACTGATTTTCTTTTGTTATTTTTGCTCTAACTATTTTCGTATGCTGAAGTGTTAGTTCTAATTTGTTTGTGTTAATTATGACGACCTAATGTATCGGTCGGCGGGCGAGTAGCGAAGCCGGCTAAGATGCGAGACGTTGCGGATTTGATTGACAAATATTTGCATTGCATGATCTGCAAATATTTGGTACCATGTTACTCGTAGTTCTTGATACCCACACAGGGAATCCTAGTGTGAGATCATGACTACGAACCTATGTGACTGTTGGGTTAGTTATGTTATGTGTTTTTAGCTGGGCACATCCGCCCTGCACGTGGCCGCGGGCGGCGCTCACACCGCGACGTGCGCCGTGCTGCTGCGCGCCGGCGTGTCGCGCGACGCGCGCAGCAAGGTGGACCGCACGCCGCTGCACATGGCGGCGCACGCCGGCCACACGGAGGTGGCAGAGCTGCTGTTGCTGAACCATGCCGCGGTAGACTGCAGGTAGTGCACCTTCGGTATCTTCATGTCGCTAGTCAGCTTCAAGTATGCTTGTAGGGAGGTAGGGAAGCACTATTTATGCACATTGCTGAGAGCTGATTCTAAGTTATTAACCGACTTCACAAAAAGGAGGAGGTTCTCAATTCGTTTTTTTTTTATATGTTTGTTACCTCATATCTCCGTCGTTTATAAATCGATTTGAAAAAATCTTTTTTTATTTGAATATAGTTTCAGTTTGGTCCCATTTTTTTCAGAATCCAGTTCTGATGATGGAATCCATGAGGAATTGAGGGAACTCCTCAAATATTGTAGGCCATGCATGTCAAACTCAAAGTCATTGGTGGGCCAAATGCCTAAAGACTATAGAATCAGTGGGCCGCAAAACCCAACCTTTATGGTTGTTTTCTTAATGAAAACAAACTCTAGGGACTAAAAACTGTAGGAGGTTTAGGGGAGCAGTACTACCTACTAGGTAGTACTGCCTCCCCTCCCCCTATTCCCTAACTGAAAGCCACTTGGTGACTAACGTTTGACAAATAAAATGACTATCAATTGACAACTCTTTAAGATAATTTTTCATAGTCACCGTGTGACTTTCAGTCAGGAAATAGTGGGGCAGGACGCTAATCGTTTATTTAATCATTACCTAATATTAAAATTACAGAAAAATATACTATAATAATGTTCTTAAAATTGAATCGGGCCGCAGTTAAAGCTGTAAAGGGCCGCATGTTTGACATGCTTGTTGTGGGCAAACATATAGCGATTTTGATATTTTCAGCAACAAATCAAGCATTTCCATTCAGAAAGACCCCTTTTTTTACGCTACTTGGCAAGCAGACAAGCTTCTCCGCTCCGCTTTGAACAGTGCTACTCGTTTGGGTGTTACTCGTTGGGAACCCTCCAAGCTTACGGCCCACCAGATGGAAAGCAGTTACCGTAGCCTATGAACGCCTCAGGCATCACACGCGCGCTGCCGACCCTGAGGCATATAGATGAAAAGTCTCATGTGCATGTAATTTCACCACTATGCTTTTTTCATCCAGATATTTAGTCGAATACAATGGCGGAAGTGGGTTTTTTTAAATGAAAAGTTATTAGCACACAATTGACACGTACGTGTATGGTGTAGTGTAACAAGGATTTTGTATGGCGACATTTATTTTTTTGCATTTTCCATATGAAAGTCCCGTGTCAATTGCTTGTCAAAAGTTAGAATCAGCTCTTTGGTTGTATGACTTGCCGTTTCAATGCGGTCGATGACGCCAGCCAATAGAGAGAACCCCAATAAAAGATGTGATTGTGTTCCCACAGGGACATGCTGTACATGACGCCGCTGCACTGGGCAGCCGAAAGAGGCCACATGCAAATAGCCGGCGTCTTACTGAAGCACGGCGCCGACCCCTTCGCCGTATCCAAATTCAATAAAACACCACATTCCATCGCTATGGAGAGAAAACGACACGACATCCTAAAGCTAATAGAAGACACGCTCAAGGAGCGGGAAGCGGCCAAATCTGTTGAATCCCTTCGAGTTGCCAATGGTAAGTTTTGTTAAACTACTTTCTTCAAATCTAAAGCGCTGAGTTAATAATTGTTTATTTCAGGCTACATGGGAAATGTATAATAAATTATACCTAAACAATAAGCCCATAGATTATATACCTTATAGACTAACATACATATTTATAAGTACGTACAGAACTATCACTTAACATCTTTTGAGGGATTTTGTTTCAAAACCGCTTCCCTATAGCGGCTGTAAACAATGCCAGCTGGCCAGAAATCCGGATCAAGAAGCACATCCTTGTATTTCGCCTGAACCTGGAGAGCGTAGGACTTGAAGCCAGTGGCCCTGCTGGTCTCCAGCCTCTGAAGAGACAGTCGAAACGTCCCCTGAATCTGGCCCTGGCCCCTCTCCCTCACGAACCGTAGGACATCATCTCCTGATGTTGTCTCACTTATTCGGGAGAGGTAGATCTTGATAGTCGGCTCAACTGCATGCCGGTGCCGCGTTGATTACGGCATGATCTTTGTCGCCGTCTCTTTTCCACGAGGGTCTTTTAGCAGTGGATATTGACAATTCTCTAAAATTCTTGAATCTGTCAACAGCTTCCCTCCCTACCCTCCTATCTCTAGATCCGCAACTTACATAAAGTCGTGACCGACAAAGATAATAATAATATTATGTAATTTTCTAAATTACAGAAACTGAAGCAAACGAGACACAACGGTCACTCGACTCACTAGATAGTAAGTGCCCAACTAGAGCTAATAACGACGAAACCTTCAAACTATCAAAAAGTTCCTATGGTTCTGTTAGTATCATCGAGTATATGCTAGTAATACTTCGGCCCATCGGTTCTTTCTTGGTCAATAAAAAAGAAATAGATGTATGAACAGAGCTCTTTCAAGAGATGGACGTTTCAGGGCTAGCAGAGGCGGCCAAGCAGACGAACAAACAGACACCGCCAACGGAGCCCATCAACATAAACATCGAGAGGCCTCTCGAGGTACGTGGCTTTCTAGTTGTAGGTAACTGCTACGGCATCGGCAGGGCGCTTACGCCATTTTGCACGCGAACGAAGTTTGCTTCTAATTTGACTGTTGTTTCTTCAAACTCCATAAAATTTTGTACACATAATCAGTACACCAATAGACCCGTGGCTAGTTGGTTTCTTATTAACCGACTTCCCAAAAAGGAGGAGGTTCTCAATTCGGTTATATTTTTTTTAATGTTTGTTACCTCGGCTCTTTCGTTTATAAAATTTGGAAAATTATTTTTTTATTTGAATAGACTTACTTCCAGATTGGTCCCATTTTTTTCAAAACCCAGTCCTGATGATGGAATCCATGAGGAATTGAGGGAACTCCTCAAATGTTATATACATATTATAGCAATTTTGGTATTTTCAGCAACAACTTATTGTTTTGTATATAAAATTATCTGGTTAAATTTCTTGTTACAATAAGTACGATATGAAAAAACTCTATAATGCTTCATTACGTGAGAAGGTCTATGAAAACCCATGTTTTAAAATATCCCGTCTCTTACTGTGAAATGACGTTAAAAAGTGACAGGGATATTTTAAGACTGGGTTCACTTTAGACTTGGTTCACTTAAATCATCTCCGTGCGTGCCACAGACGTCAACAGAAGATGCCAGCGCGGCGGCGGCGATGCTGCGGCGGCACGGCATCACGCTGCTCCCGCAAGACGAAGGCTCCACTGTGCTGACGGCACTGCAGAGCGGACGCAGCGTAGTGCTATCCGGTACGTTATCTTAACCCCCCTACCCCCCTTGGCGTTATTATTTACGTCTCTGCCAATTTTTAAATGAAAATAAGTACTTATCAATCTTTCCAATTACAACTCACCCAACTGAAAACACAGACGATGGGCAGTTGCATTTTTTTTCTTGCTATTATTTTTCTGCAGCAGACGCTTACGCAGACCTGCCCCCCAATTAAAGTAGTAAATGGCAATGGGGAACGCAACAATGGAGATCATTTTGTAAGCCTTAGCGCTATAATCGAAATCTTATATGAAACTTGAATAGGGGAAACTTCTTGACCTAAATATTCCTTCTTACATCTTTCAAAAGGTTTGGACAGCGCTAAGGCTGCCAATACTATCTCCATTACCATTTTAGAAAAATTACGACTATACACCACGTACTTTACTATTCTCCTGTTGGCGTTTCGTTGACCATTTTGAGGTCCTTCCTCATGAGCACCGACCGCGACCACGCTCAAAGGTCGTGCGACGAGAACTCCAGCAGGAGAATAGTAAAGTACGTGGTGTATAGTCGTAATTTTTCTAAAATGATATCAAGCCACGATAACTTCAATTCTACCATTACCATTTGCTACTGTAATTGGGGGGCTGTGTTTGACGCGGCACTTCCACAGTGCGGTTCACACACGCCTCTGTGTTTCGAGTCGAAACAGCGCATTTATACGCGAACCGCGTAAAACGCCCACCAAATCACCACTATGACCGTCCTAGATTAATTTTCCTGTCGTTTTAATTTGTATTCTCCACTCATTCCAGACGCTGGCAAGCTAATGCTGAAAGAGAGCAGCGAGGTGCCGCAGTTCGTCAAGTCCCCCGCCAGTAAGGGGGTGGTGCTGACCGCCACGCCCGTCAAGTCCCCGCCCAGACAAGGCGTTAAAATATTCACATTAAACAATAAATTATTAACGATGCCGAAGGAAAATAAAGCGCCGATAAAGAAAGTTATCAATCCTCGTGACAGTATGCAGGTAAGTTATAGACTTCATTCATCATCTCCATCAGCTTTTACAAGTCCACTGCTGGACACAGGCCGTTACTGAGTAGCCTCCATCCACCGACTTCCCGCTACCTTTAAAATGTTGTCGAATCGCCGGTTCGTGGTCGCCACTCGAGAACCTTTATTGTCCAATGTTTGTCTTTTAAATACTTGCAATAAAATGACAGATCGAGCCAAGGGTTTTTCATAAAAGTATTTTAACCTTAGGGATGGAAAGTGTACGAGGTAACCGTACAATTTGACCTACTATTAATAATGTGTAGGCTCGACATTTTGCGCCGATCAACGTTCAATTAGTTAACCTAGATATAGTTTACATGTTTTATAAGTTTACTCATTAAACCAGTTGCGAATCAGATCTCATTGGGTTGATACATTTTATTCCCCTAACAGAAAGCTAATTCAACTAAGGCAATCATCAACAAGGAACGGGCCACAAATAAAAATAAAAATGCTTGCTCACCCCGCATCATAACTGGCTCGATGTCCCAGTAACTTGCCAACCCTACTTTGTGTCACAGATTCTTTCTTGATTCTGTGTTAGGTCAAAGATCAGCATGAGGTCTGGTACCACTGAAAAGGGACTAGACCTATGATGAAAGAATCAGTGTGTTGAATGGTTTCAGTGCGCCTCCCAGAGGCTCTTTTTAATTCAATGATGCATTGAAATGAGTGCGGCCGTAAAAGCACCATCACATCACACTACAACCTCACTGCAGCACCCGGGTCCTAAATGTAAGAATCGAATCGGCGACTTGCTGTTTTCAACCTGCAAGTCTCATGCTTAGGTATGAATAAAATAAACCATATATTTTTCATACTACCTGCAAATATTAATTTTTATCCCAACAGCCATTAATAACCCACAATAGGATTCCCTGTGTCGTGGGCCACGTTGGGGTCAGTTGGAGCTAAGAGTAACATGGTGCTACAACAAACAGACCCGGAACTGATATTAGCAGATCATGCAAACATTTGTCCCGCAGCGGGAATCGAACCCGCACCCCTCGCGTCTCAGCCGGCTACATAAATGAATTATGTTTTGTTTTTCTAGTTACAATATATAAAACTTCCGTCGGACGCGAAAATCACGACGACCAAGCCTGTCCCCATGAAAGCGAAAAACAAGCTCGCCACAGCGCGCCCCCCCGTGCAAGTTCTCCCCGCGGGGGCCACCGGCACGGTGGTCCCGGCAGGGGGTTCCATGCGGCCCACCGTCAAACTCATGATGCAGAAGGCTAATCTAAACAAGCTCACAGAGAATGGAGTGGAGGTAAGTGCTTTTCAATTAATTCGGTTCAACGTGCTCTCAAACGGTGAAGGAAAACATCGTATGCAAACCAGCAAACTTCGAAGATATGTGCATGAGAGGACTTCTTGACTTAAACATCCCCTTTTCAAGTTTCAAAAGTTTCTGACAGCGGTGTCCTTCAAAATGATCCCCATAACAAGAAGCTATATTTAATGTACTGTATGCAGAGTGCGGGGCGGGGGCGGGGGCGCGACGAGCGCAACGTGCTGTTCGTGCCGGAGGAGTTCCTCACCAACAGCTCGCCCAAGTACCTGCGCGCGCAGCTCCTCTCCGCGCACACCACCATCGCCGCGCTCAGCAACCAGCTCGAAACGTGCCGCGCACGGCTCGCACACTACGAGGACGTGTAGTACCACCTCCATCCACCGAGGACGCGGTTAAGAAACTCATCGTACAACCCCAGTGATACCATGAGCACGTTGTTTGAAAAATAACGTCTTCATAAAATTCAGTGATATGTCTGGGGAATGACAGGCTCTTTGGCTACCATCAAACAGACTGACAAAAATATTCTTCTTGATTATATAGATCTTAGATTGAAATGATTTGTCGCATCTTAATGCAAGAGAGTAGTGGCATTGCATCACACAGATGAGCAAGCAGTATACAGAACACAGAAAGACACATAAGAGACAGAGCAATATTTTAGCAAAACTTGTATCAAGTATTTATTTATTCACTATTTTGAACAAAATAATGGAGTTGAATGGAGATTATTTTTTACTTTTTATACAGAAATCGATCGAACAGTTTTAAGAATTCCCTGTTGCAATTTGTTAATGTTGTTGATATATTAAAAAATAAAGATAGTTATCTAAATCAGATTTTTTATTACAATAAAATAACTCACAATATGTACTTACAACTTCCATACATCTTGATCTTAATTTATTATGTACTTATCAAATTAGGTAAACAGTCGTTACCCGTCCGCTTAGTGTTGCCCAGCTTAAATGTTAATAGTATTTTATCAGTTGATCAAATAATGTGATAGGGGTTTAAGTATGAAGTTGCCGTTTTAACGTAGTGCCACTTTGAATTTAAATCACCGGCATGCTCCAATATTTTTTACATAATAACTATTATCATTCTAATGAATAATGGCATTCTATTTGCTGTTTTGACTTTCAATTGTTTTTACAAGCAGTATTTAAGTTATACATAGGCATACGAGTTTCGATGTGGTACTGTCGCAGCAGCAGTAAATAAATAACAAATCGATAATCAAATCAAATATAAATAATATTCGATTTGATTATCGACGCGTGTTACGTACTTCCAAATTCGTTGATCGGTAAAAATGCAATCCTAAGCGATCTCGATGTCATATCGATGCAAAGTACGTACTTGCACTGCGGGGCTGCAAGTACGTAGGACTCGATTCGATAAATTTGACATTAAAATTCGACAAAACGGGACTATTACCTCTACATAGTCTTGTTTTGTCGAATTTTAATGTCAAATTTATCGAATCTAGACCTACGTACTTACATACAACTCGCAATATCAATGCTGCGTTTGGAGAGGATACGACTAACGGACGAACTGTGCGTTTTTGGTTTAAATCTTTTTTCTTAGAAAAAAGGTGTTTGAATTTTTCAACATAAAACGGCAATTTCATACTTTAACCCCTAATATAACAAACATTCAGTCTGAACCTAATAATCCTCATGGAAGCACTTACGCTTCAAACCCTTAGAGAATTTATGTAGGGAGATGGCATGCTCAACTTCTAGTACTAAATTATTTCTGCCACTTTTTGCGGGAGGCGAGGTAAACACGTACAGCACACATTTACTTACTCACGCAAACTCATGCAGAAAGTTGAGGCGTCTCTATAAACGCACACGGAAATAAAAGTTGTCACACAAACATAAAACAAGCAACAAATAAATAATTTCTGTAATTACACTATTGGTTAGTTGCACACTAGCGCAAAAACTAGTGATGGGGTGTAAAAGACTGAATGAAATTAAGATTATTAATTGTCTATGGATGTATGTTTATTATGTGTGAATTATGGGTGAATTGATTCATATTGATCAAAAGTAATCGCGTAACAAACATACAAAAAAAACATAGTAAGTTAAAAATTGATTTTTAGGACTAAGAGGTCACTGGTAGGACGCGTACGTCCATTTGCACGCGAACGAAGTTTACTTCTATATTGGCTATTATTTCTTCAAACTCCATGAAACTAAAAACAATGTATGCATGATCAGTACATTAATATCTAGACCCGTGATGCGTTGGTTTCTTATAAAATTATATGATTTCCAAATCACACGCATCAGGCATGTATGATCTGCAAATATTTGCTCCGGGTCTGGGTGTTATGGTACCAGGTACTCGTAGTTCCTACGATAGGTACGTAGTTGGATACGTAGGTACCTACGATACAGGGAATCCTAGTGTGGGATCAAGACTACGTATGTGACTATACGAGTGTTAAAAAAAACAATATTTTGGCTCCTGTTCGGAATGGATGTAAGGTTGGGTCCCGTGGTATTAAGGAGCTCCTCCTCATTGACATGGCCATCAGACAGAAGGTCAAGACGAGCAAGGGAAACCTCTCGGCTGCTTGTATTGATTATAAGAAGGTCTATGATTCGGTGCCACATACATGGATTTAACAATTGTAAGCTGGGATTAAGACATTTTATATTGTATTTTTTAATGAAAATATAAGCTATTGGTTTTAAAATGGATCAATTTATTGTTAAGTAATGTATTTCCGTGGACCTGCTTTTTTCATACGAAACGAGATTCGAATATCCGTATACTTTTGCATACCTTCCTAATTTCATATTGTGATTGACGAAATAACCCTCAAACCGAAAAAAAACGGAAATACAAACCTCTAAAATAACCTCACAACCCCAAAAACAGCTAATCAAGCTCATTTAACCTATATTTTAGGCTGGTATTGAACGACGTAGGTATTGATATTTTCTTTGGAATCCGGTTTTTTTTACAGCTTTGAAATCGTTTTTGCGGCCTGAAAACTCCCTACCCTGTTAATTTCATACAAATCGTAGCAGCCTCTTTCGTTCATTCATTCGTTCGTTGTTTTCACATCACTTGTCCCCGTACCAAGAAATTACGTATCGTTATTTCTGTCGTAAGCTTGCAGTAAGAAAATGTATTTAACGGTGAAATTAATGGCTTAATTGTGTTGTCAATAACCTAAATGTGATAAGAAACTCCATATTTTGTTAAATTTGATGTTTCTGACCGCCATTTACACGAAACCACAGCACAACCAACCATTTTTAGGAGCTCCGTATAGCGACAGGTATGAACGCAGAATGGCGAACGATCGTGGCTAAACTAGTTTTTATAAACTGACACGAACGACCGTTCATGTACTTCGGCAGAGGGGAAAGCGTATGCTTGCCATCTCCCTACTATAAATTCTCTAAGTTCAAACCCATCAATACACCACACACGGTTTTTAACTAATAATTCGCCGAAAATTGTTTCTAAAATGTTCACTTCGTAAACAACAAATCAAATCAAATAATTATTAATTTAACAAATGATACATAAATATTAAATTAAATTTGGCTTAATCTACACTACAGAATAAAATATTTAAGAAATTAATATTTATGAAAGTAAGTTTTGCGAAATGATCATTTAATTTTATGAAACAACATTCGAACATAATAAAAATAATTTTCGAAGAAACATTTGCGAAATTCAATTTCGGCAAGAAAAGTTTTTGACAGCTAAATATTAGCTAAGATATTTTTATGTACTTAAATAAAAACTTGCGAATCGTTACTTGCGAAATGAAATTTTTAGAAACAACTTAATCGGTGATAATATCGCCAACCATCACACACACATACCAAAAGATAAAAGAAGTTCTGTGCACATTGGCTTTCCATTGAGAACGACCTTGAACCGGAAGACTTCCTGTATTTAATGAATAGCAGGAACTCAATAGTTGAACTTATTGGAATAGGTCAGCGGCTCAAGTCCATACGCTGTGACATTCTATGGTGATTATGTCCTGCAGCAGATGTCTCCCAGTTGATTTTGACTGAGAATGAATTATTGATTGATACTGTTCAATCTTTGATAGTCTACTTGCCGCCTTCACACAGGTATGACATCAGTAATCAGTATGCTTCGTGTGACCGTGGTGTGTAGAGCCCTCGGTCTCCGACCATGTCCTAAAGGCCGACTGAGGGATGACCTCGTGCGGCTGGTGATGAAGAGCGCGTGCTACGTGTGCTCCCTCCTCTGCTTACGCGCAGTGAGCTGGTCCCTGAACTGCGAGAGGATGGCGTTCTCGCGCTTGGTGCGCTCCTCCTTGCTGAAGGCGGCGAGAGCGCGCTTCTCGTCCGCCGAGTAGATCTGGTTCTCTTTGCGGATGCGCACGGCCTCCATGCGACGGTGTCTGCAATTACAATACATTGGTTAAGATTCTGTGCATAAATCTCTTATTAATTGAATTGAATTACTTGAAATCATTATAGCTCCTCAAAATGTGCTCTAATACGGGGAGACCATTATTCATTGAATAATTCCGTTGTCCACCTTCAGTCGCGATGATCAGATCACCTCACTGTCACCATCATTATAGTAAGTTGTATTGACATATCAGAACCTACACATGTGCAAAATGTCAACACAATTGATCATCGGGAAGTAGGTAAAAATTAGATTGAAAGATTTTATTAGTAGTTAATTAGCTGTGATACTAAATGCAAGCTTCTAATGAATGAGTATAGATTGGCTCTCCAAGTGGTAAACGGCGGCTATTCTCAAGTTGCTTGCGTGCTGCTTCCACTCATAACATATCTGTTGGACTCTGACGCAATCTCGTCAGAGGTGAGTTAAGATCTCCCTTCTCCGTAGTATTCTCTTACCTGCTTCTACTCATAACATATGTACGTGCAACACAACACCCAACAGTCACATAGTCCTGACCCCACACTAGGATTCCCTGTGTCATGGGTATCAGCAACTACGAGTACCAAACAAATAACCACAACATCCAGATGCGAAACAGATATTTGCAGATCATGCAAATATTTGTCCCGCAGCGGGAATCAAACCCGCACCTCTTGCGTCTCAGCGGCTACTCGCCCACAACGCCTAGGAGGATATCACTCGTAGGACACAATGTCGTCAGAGTCCGACCGCCCCTCTGCGCAGTATTTTCTTACCTGCTCCCACTCATAACATATCCTACAGACTCATAGGACGCGATCTCGTCCGAAGTGAGTCCGATCTCCCCTCTCCGCGGTATTCTCTTGCCCTCTGCCACAAAGGCGGCCATGGCGGCGCCCTCTCCCGGCAACAAGGCGCGCCCGAAGTCCTTGTGGCCTAGTGACGGGCCCACGCGTGGGACGGGGCCATACGCTTCCGAAGCCAAGTCCTCGTCTTTCTTGGGCTTGGATTTAGCTCCTGTGACTTCATGTTCCCCTGCAATGTTAATACGACGTTGATAGTCTGATTTTGAAAACTAATGTAAGTCTAAACAGAATATCAGAAATGTTTAAAATAATATATGATGAGTCTTGGAACTAAAAGTGAAATCTTACCAATGATTACAATATGCGAAACTATGGGTGCTTGTTTGTCCTAGGTGGATGTGACCTACAAGGTATTGCAGTTGAGAAAATTTTGTTTAAAATAAAAACTTACTTCCTTTTTCCACCCATATGTCCTCATCTTGTTCGTCACTATTAGAGCTGTTGCTGCTGCTAGAAGAGCTCTTGGCCTTCTTCTTGGCTTTCTTCCGCGCCTTTTTGGCTTTTTTCAGCTTCTTCTTCAACTTCTTGAGTTTTTTCTTGGAGTCTTCCTTCGAGTCCTTAGACTTTTTGCTCTTCTTGTCTTTGCTGCTGTTGGCTATTTCTTGCTGCTCTAACTCTTCATCGGATCTGAAATAATAATTGGTAAATTGTAAGATCATTATTAAACAAAACCATTTTTCCCAAGAAAGAAAAAATTCTTGAAATTTATTTTTTACCACTTATAGAGGAGAGTAATTCAGATTCACATCTTAGCTCACTACGTGTATAGCGCTGATGGCATGGCTAGTGGCCAGTTCCCATCTTAAGGTTGTGATTTCGAATCCTTGACAAGCAACAAAAGGATTTACCAACCAAAAAAAAAATTAAGCAAACACAATGTGCTCTCAAACGTTGAACAAGATATTGTGAGGAAACCAGCATGTAAAAAATTCAAAAAAGTGCACGAAAGGAGTTTCTGCAGTGCACTGATGCCTTTTACCACACTGGTTCTGGCATCACACCTTAACCTCACTAACCAAATGCTGGGTGCATGTGGTTAGTGAGGTTAAGGTAAGGCTCAAGAAAGAACCAGCAAGGTTCCATAATCTGACAAACTCATTTGCTCATCATGATGCACACAAATTCAACTCACTCTGCTCTTGCAGGTGACTTGCCCCACACAGATGACATGAGGATCTCTCCGATCCTCTCACGCTCTTCTCTTCTTGCATCGAAGAACTCCTCTTCTTGAGGCTTGAAGCGCGAGCGCAGACCCGCTCCTCCGCCGCCACTGCCTAGTCCTGAAATCGTTAAGTTATTAACCCTAGACTAGCTCAAAGAGGTTTGTATAGACTCTTCATTGTTTGTAACTTACTGGAACAGGAGTAATTTTAGTTGATAAGATGATTCAAAATGATCCTTGTGATGAATAAAATTCTTTTGATTTGATTTGACTTGAGGTGACTTACGCACCAGTTTCTAGGGTTTGTCACTAGCGAGTCTATCACAATATTAGACATTTGCAACAGACTCGATGCAGTCAGAAACTGTTGCTTTACATAAAGATATTCGGCTAGATCCACAGATAAAGTTCAGTAAAGACTAATCAAAATATTGAGGAAATAAAATACCAAATGATGCTTGATTGAAAGTATCTATTGGCTGTACCTATTCATGTATTCAATGTAACAGGTAGGTACTTATGAAACTACAAACTTACCACCACCTAGGCCTCCTCCATTATAACCCTGGTGCGAGTTCTGTCCTCTATCTCGATCACGGTTCTGTGTTCTATCAAAGTTGCGTTCTATAACTTTGTTTCTGTCTCTGCTGCGCCCTTCATGGTCTCTATAACTTTTATCTTCATCTCTGCTGCTCTTGTCTTTTTCTTGACTGCGTCTGTCGCGGTCTACACTCCGTCTTTCTTCTCTGCTTTTATTAACGCGATCTCTACTTCCCTCGCGGCCCCTACTTCGTTCTCTGCTATCGTCTCTTCGACAAGGCTTATTTCGTTCTCTTTTCTTGTATCGTTCCCTGCTGTTATCGCGACTCCTGAGTCTCTCCCGACTGCGACTGCGGTGTCTGTCGGTGCCCCGATCACGATCAGAACCCATGGTTAATTAGTTTTGGTAGGAAACCGTCATAAACACATAGTATAACCTCGGTACCTAAGTTAATTCTACTTTGTTTTCTCAAGCATTTAATTTCACTACATGCACACTTCTCAAGAAAATAAATAATAATTAATTAGAGAATACAGAGAAAGGTGTCCGTGCAGTACAGGATGTCACTGTCATGTAGTTTAGTTTGTTTATCTATGGTTTAATAAAAAAACCTCAGAATAATGACTGAAAGTCGTTATTCTGAGAAAAAACAGGAAAACACCCATGGTAACTTAGCATGGTAAGTACATTTATTCTTCCTTCAGTTCTTCAGTTTAAATAACACATAATACCTACCTATTGAAAATAAGTTTATGTAGGTACCTACCTCGGAATACTATCTACTTTTGAGTTTTTTGTGCACTACCTCGAAATATTGTTAGCCACGTTAGCTGGAAGAGAATACTATCTAGTAATAAGTTCCCCTATGTACAGTACTTTTAAGTTGTTAAATAAAGAATTTTCTATCTATCTAGCAGCTAGCTACATTATAGTGTACTTAGCAAAGTCCAATCTCATAGTCATGGAAGGAAATATCCATGTAGTCATGTTACTTTATACCGTGGATTTAGTACTTTATATTAGAGGCAGCATTACGAGGTATTGTCAGGAGTGTCAGACCACTCCCACCGTAGACAGAGAAACCCTGAGAAACCAAATTCCCACCATGACATTCAATGGGTGCCGTGATTTCACAACCATGGAAAGCACAACCCGGGAATGCACAGCCTTGGAATTGATGTACATCAATGGTCGCCAATTCCATGGCTGTGCATTCCCGGGTCGTGCTTTCCAGGCCGTACAAAATAATGCACACCCTTGGAAAACACAACCATGGAAAACGCTGCCAAATGGCTTCAAATTACCGGGCTGTGAATTCCTTGGCTGTGCTTTCCATTCCAATTTGAAATCTCTCTTAGAGAAAAACACAGAGCAAACACTCGGGTTGTGGCAGTACAACAGGTACTCAACGTACATTATCAGATTTTTCAGCAATGCCATACGCTTAGCCGCTTGCTATCCAACCTGCTCAAATAACTGTATAAACCTTTAGTACCTAAATCGATATAACCCAGCAACTAAGTAGTTCTATGAATCAGTCGGTACCAGCCAGCAGTATGCAGGCATGGATACAAGTACAACTACCCAGGAGACATATTACTGAGATACATATTCAACATCTGGTATCGGTAAAAATACCAATACTTTCGATACCTACTGCAAATACCCGTATCGACCCATGTCTATGTAAAGCTATGAATTTACACCACAAGCAGCGTCACGGGCGCGGCCAGTGCGCCACTCTAAAAATAAAACCTAAGGACCAGCGTGTTTCTGGCTTTAATTATTTCTTCTATAATCTGTGGTGTTCGTCTAATCATAAATGGGATAGTACATTTTTACTCTATAGTTGCATGTAAACGAAGCATATACTTTCGACCAATCACAGCAAAGTACATCAATTCCAGGGTCGTGCTTTCCATGGCTGTGCTTTCCTGACACGTGCTGGGAATGCACGACCATGGAATTGATGTACATTGATTTGATCAAATTTGGCATCAAATTCCAGGGTTGCGCATTCCCAGGCTGTGTATTCCCTGGCTGTACAATCTCAGCACGTGTCAGGAATGCACGACCATGGAATTCATGTACAATTGGTCATCAAATCCCGGGCTGTGCATTCCTGGCTGCGCTTTCCATGGTTGTGAATTCCCGGGTTGTACATTCCATGGATGTACAATAACCGGACTCACATTCAATGACCAATCCATTCCCATTAAAAAAAAAAGTATCGATTTTGTGCGCCCATTTCGTAAAATTCGTAATCGGTCGGTCGGTGATTTTACTTTGTTGCGGTTACGTATTACGACAACAATTTGATGTTTTTTGATTAGAAGACAAAAACAGAAGACGAAAGAACGTTATTGTTGGTTGGAATGAAGCTGTCCACTCCCAGATATTCCTGTTGCTTATTCTTTCAACTTATGTTCGTTCTCTGTGATATAATTTTCAATTGCGCTAGTTTATTTCCGCACAGTCGAGATGGACTCCTTGTTTTATTCATGTAAGTAGGACGAAAGTAGGTAAATACCTAGCTAGATAAAAACAGATTTGTACCTAACAATATTTTTTTCAGTTTTCAGGATGCATTCCTGGTACTTTCCATCACCTCCATGCTGATGACCCTTTTCTCGACCTATTTATTTCAAGTGAGTATTTTGGTTGGCTACCTTTTGGCTACCTGCTAGGGTACGTAGGTACTTACTTGCAAAGTTACCTCCTAGAGAATAGCTAGTAGGTACCTACACTACATAGTATAGTGTTCTAGTTCTGCGTAATTGTAGGTAGGTACTTACCTAAATACTTGAGTACCTAGGTACAGTTTTTTGTACGTTTAACTAGGTTACATACTTTCGTTTAACAACTTATAGGTACCTAAAACATTTATCACCCAATGCAGTTTCTCGTTATCTTTTGTTATCTTGTATTATCCTGCAACCACCTGCAACAATCTGTTTTAATCGAGTTATAATTAGTCTTTCGACATAAAATCATAAAAAGCGGGTAGTTCTTGAATTTCAAAAATGTATCGTTTGTATTTCGAACATAATATATCTAGGATGTAGAAAGCTGTCTTTGTCACACACGTGTTGATAAGATTTGTTTGATGTGTTTAGTTGCAGCTCCTTTATTGGCTAACGAACTGATAATGGCTTTCGATTCCGATTTTACAGTACATTGCGCTTTATGTTTTGAATATTTCTGCTAGTGAAGTTGTGACAATAAGCTAACGCATGCGGCGCGGCGCAATGTACTGCGAAATCTTAATTGAAAGCGATTACCAGTTTGTTAGACAATACTGGGGCCGGTCAGCATTTGAGTAACTTTTATACAAAATGATGTCTTCTACGGTTTATGAGCGGTTTCCCGCGGCGCTGCGGGTAACCGCTCATACATACGAGAATTGGGATAATTTATCTATGTATGGCTATAACGATAACGCTCTCTAGTCGCGAAAACAAACCGGCCGATGACGCGCGCTTGGTCAAACACGAGTCGTGTTCGGTAAAAACCGTCCATGCATCGCCCAGTGACCTTCGCACGTCCGACGATTTAGAGATTCCACCATAGAATAACTACTGTTATTCACATCTGTTCTTTGACCCTTTTGCCTAGGCCGGTCTGGTGGAGGTGCTGACGCGCAAGTTCCGCGCGCTCGCGCTGGCGAGCAGCGCCTACGTGCTGAGCACGCTGACGCTGCATGCCGCCTGGCTGGTGCAGCGCTGGCGCGAGCCGGGGGCCGTGTCCACACCGATGATTATATTCTTGTTCACCGTGCATCGTTGTTGTAAGTATGAAGCGACCTCACGCGCACTACGGGCGACTCGGGCGAGACATGAATGCGGCTCCAAGCTGTTTTCTTGACCTGAACTCATGTGGTACTTACACATGATGAGCGTGCCTTTATTGATAGCTGCACCTGTGGTTCAGACTCTACGGGGTACAACTCTTTTTTTGTTTTTTTTTGTCGCTAATTTTCTACCTATTTATATACTAGTGGTTCGCCCCGAACTGAGACCTCGCGATAACACCTTTAACAGCCCGACTACTTAACCAAGTAATTTCCATATTTTCTATTATTATTTTTGAAAATTTTCCCCTCGAGGTCTACCAGTACAGTACAGGATCTCCCAGTAACTACTCTAATTTCCTACACATCATCGAAATAACCTTTGAATAGGGCTAAGCAACGGGGCGTAGTTATACTACATACCTGTTAGTACCTATATCAAGTACCTGACGAATTAATTGGTAACGTCCTTTTGATGAAAACCATAGAACTCCAACGTCATTCAAATTCTTGGAAATGGGAGGTCAACAATGGATGTTGTATTGGTTTCTGTTTTATGGAGTATATGTTTCTAAATTCTTCAATTTCAGACTTTTCCCTGTAGTTGTGACACAAAAGCCACAAGCATACCAAATTTCAGCATTGTGGGATTGCTGGAAGTACCCTAGAATTTTGGGTTTTTACGTTTTTTATTTTCCCTAATATCTCGAAAACTACTAAGGCTAAATAATTATTAAAAACAATTTTGAAATGTCCAACCAAAGCGCTTTCATTAGACACCTCACTTGATCTGACTGTCTCACTTTTTTTTTTTTGCCCCCTCTTGGACCCCTATATCTCAGCAACCCCCTGATCGATATAGCTCATAACCTTACCTACAAATTGTACCAATACGATCTATCCCCATACCAAATTTCATGAAGATCGGATTAACGGTTTGGAAGTTTTCATCGGACAAACATACATACATACATACATACATACATCCAACATACAAACGCCGATTCTTCCAAGTTGACTCAGAGAACTCGCTTCGCTCGTTCAATTATTTATGTGCTAGTCAATGGACCAAGGATATTTTATGTAGGTCACCGGAAGTCGATTGATGAAGGAGGATCAGAACCGTTCGTCGTGGCATTCTATGGGGAGACCTATGTCCAGCGGTGGACTTCAACAGGCTGATGGTGATAAATGTTTGTCTGACGATGACTTTCGAACTGTTTTGATCAGACTTTCTGAAACATGGTAGGTGGATAGATAGCATTTGTACAATTTGTAGGTAAGGTTATGGAGCTACATCATAGGTTGGTCAGGGGGTTGCTGTTTGTCATATACATCAATGGTTGTTGAGACAGGGGTCCAAGAGGGGGGGGGGGGGGGGGGAAGCGAGACATCAAGTCAAGTGGGGTGTCATGTAAAAGGGGTTTGTTTATGCATTATAAAACTTTTTGTTTTGTTTTTTGCGATATAAGGCAAAACGATAAGGCTAAAATTTGATCTGGTAGCATAATTATGTGACACAAATACTTTTTGCCTCATAAAATGAGTTAGCAATAATTGTTGTTGGGCCCAGCGAGGTGTTTTTAGTAGGACCACGAAAAAACGCCGGGTAAAAAAGTCAGGTTATATATTTTGTGTTGCAGTGTCTCCATGGTACTATTTCTTGTACAAGCGAGCGGCGCTGCGCGTGAGCGACCCCCGCTTCTATGAAGACGTCGATTGGATCAACCGACAGATGCAGACTCATTGATCTTGTTTATCATTCAACCATTTTCATTCAAGTTTGATTTTAACCCGGAAATTTAGAACCATTTGTAATTGAGTTAAGCGGGACACAACACCATTTTCGGTTGAAAGCGGGAAGAAAGTCCGATCGAGGTGTGTGGCTCGCAATACTGGATCATTGCTGTTTTGTTCTTTCCCTTACTGTGGTGAGTTAGACTAAGTAGTTCTAAAAAATATTATACCTGCTAAGTTCAACATAATCATAACAATGGAAATTACAAAATGAAAACGAATAGTTTTATTTCTGGATCCCTTATTAAAATAAAAATCGGAGAAACTACATACCTATGTATTAGCACTGCACGATTCACTAAAGTAAGTATTTACACGATACATTTATGTAGATGGGCTTTGAATACAATGTTATATTGCACATAGTTCCGTTTACAACCTTATAACACAACGCAGTGCGTTGTTACAACCCCTTGGCAGCAGAAGGACAGATAAGCCGGAATAAACGGCAAAATCCCAGATTAGCAAGACAGATTTGCATAAAGGCAGATGTTCAGACCCACACAAACAAAAATAAAATTTAATAGTTACAATTCGTAAAATTTTATTTGAAAGTACTAATACTTTCTTTCGTCTTTGTAACTTTGGCCAAACATATCAAACATTCTATTGCTGAAATTTTGTCATTGCATAAAGTCTTAATAACTTGATTTATATATTTACTTGACTATTTATGACAATTAAATGTGGCCATTTAGTTATAGGTATGTATAAAGCAAAGAGGTCACAAATTGATAAATTTTGATAATAAGGTTAATAGGGGTTTGTATTTTTTTTGATGACGACATTACATTATCTGCCTTTATGCAAGTCTGTCCTTCTGCTAATCTGGGATTTTGCTATTCCGGGATTTTGCTTATCTGTCCTTCTGCTGCACAGGGATTACAACGCTGTTTGTGCATTTCATCCAGTGGGGTCAGCACGAATAATTTACGTTACCAAGACGCTAGTGAGACGATCGCAAATGTCAAATATTGGCCAATGACATCAGGGTAACTTGAAATCTTAGTAAGTTGATTGGTTCATATTTGACGTATACTATCGTAACGCTAGCGTCTCGATAACGTTAGATGTTCCTGCTTGGGCCTCTGCACGAACAATTTACGTTACCAAGACGCTAGCGAGACGATCGCAAATGTAAAATATTGGCCAATGACATCAGGGTAACTTGAAATCTTAGTAAGTTGATTGGTTCATGTTTGACGTATACTATCGTAGCGCTAGCATCTCGATAACGTTAGATGTTCGTGCTTGGGCCTCTGTATTAACAAACCAAGCACTATGAGCGCTGTTACGTATACCGCTATGAATCCGCCGCAATCCAATAACTATAATTTTACAAGATTCAAAAACCCCGAATTCTCATTGCAATCAATTTAGTTTCGCTTGTAGTATATACTGCTGTATTTCTCTATGAATGATGAGTGGTCACGTTTGATAAAGCACTAAACCCGTGTTCTTGTAAAGTGAGCGGCGACGCGCACTCAACACGTCATCGGCGCCGTGGAGCACGGAGCTCGCGTGACGCGCACTAAACACTTCGTCCGCGCCGTGGAGAGTGGAGCACACGTGACTCGCACTAAACACGTCATGGGCACCGTGGAGCGCAGAGCTCGCGTGACGCGCACTGCACACGTACATCATCATCAGAAGATGCCGCGGCACAGCGGGCAGGTCTTCTTGCCGCTCGAATTGAACCATTTCCGCTGAAACAGACAAATTGTGAATTAGACACGCTTTAGCTTTTCGGTACCGCTTATTAGCATGTTGAAGAGGCAACGGGCAAGCCATATAGCTCGCAGAACCGACAAACGCTGCGAAATAAAGGTTCCCGAGTGGCGACCACGAACCGGACGATGTGGTGTAGGACGGCGACCCGGTGCCGACGGACCTATGATATTGTCGTGGCACATGTTCTTGCACGTGTGGCAGTGTACGTTGGGCAGGCCGTGGCGTGGTGCAGGCGAAAGTAACAGACGTAACACCCAACAGTCAGATACGAAGTCCTGATCCCACACTAGGATTCCCTGTGTCGTGGGTATCAGGAACTACGAGTTACCATGGTACCATAACACCCAGACGAAAGTAACAGACGTAGCACTCACCAGACACACGTTGTGGAACATGTTCTTGCACGTGTGGCAGTGCACGTTGGGCAGGCGGCCTGTGGCGTGGTGCAGGCGACAGTAACAGACGTAGCACTGCGGAGCGCGCTCCATCTTGTTGTTCACACTGACCGTCCACATTTTCAGAGCGTTGAGGATTGTACCGTTCTACAGTAACATCAAAAACATGAATTCAGTCGTCCGTGAATGGTTCTTTATGATCACCATGATCAGCTTGCGGTTTAATTGTAGGCCTGAAAAGAGCCTTGTGAAAATTGGTGGTCACATTCAGTGCCTCCTTTGTACCAACAGAAAACTATTGTCAGTTTACTCATGGCCCCCCTTCTCCCCGGTAGCTGTTGCTTCGCTATCAGGTTTACTCTGTTCAGATTCCACTGGAGACTTGATTTTAGATATTATGTAGTCGAGAAGTACTCTCTGCCTACATGATGGGATTAGATTGCTTGTTCAATAACTGCTGCACTTTCCCCTGACTGCTTGGAAGTGCGACAATTTTGAGCAGATTTTTATAATTCTAACTTTAATTGAAAATATTATATGAGATCGGACTTTGATCTCATCTCTTTCAGATGAGTGCAGTGACCTCGGCCGGCTCTCGCACTAACCTGGTATCCGAGATACATGAGGATCCAGTTGATGTTCCCGGCGGCGGAGTGCTCCGCGGTCAGCTTGGGCAGCACCAGCGGGTGTTGTTTGGACAGAGCGACGACCAGCTCTATGGGGTGCTCGTCTACCGAGAGGACGCAGGACACCTCGTAGGACGGCCAGTTGATTGTTATCTGTGGACCGATTTGACATACATATTGCATTCTACAATTAATATACAATATGGGCATTGGGCAGGCCTGCAGCTCGCAAAACCCACAACCATTGGGGAATATCGTGGTCGCCACTCGAGAACCTTTGAGTGGCGACCACGAGTCGGATGACGTAGTGTAGGGAAGTCCCCCCCCCCCCCCATCATTTAATGACATTTTAAGGGTAGCATGAAGTCGGTGAACGGAGGCGGCTCAAAACCGGTCGACTTGGCATTCTATGGGGAGGTCTATTTCCAGCAGTGGACTTAACTTCTACAGGATGATGATGATTAATCTCATCTCACTTATATTATAAATGCAAAAGTTTGTAAGTATGTTTGTTACTCTTTCACGCTGAAACAGCTGGAGCGATTTGGTTGAAATTTGGAATGGCTTATACCATAAATTAACATATAGCCTACCTGTTATCCCTATATTCCCACCGGATGGAACCGCGGGGCGCAGCTAGTATATTATAAACGCGAAAGCTTATGTTTGCTTGTAACTAAATCACGCTGTAGTAACGACAAAACAAGAGTTCGATAAAATTTAGTGCAGATATAAATAAGAACTGGATTGACAGCTACATTTTATTCTGGTAACACGCAATCGACCATTTGACCTTCCGAAATGACTGAACTGGCAAGTGGTCCTCACCTGATGTTAAGCGGTAACCCTGCCGTTGCAACTGCAATACCACGTAGGTCACGTCCACGTCCACCTAGGGCATATCCTACTTGACATTGAGCTGCGCCCGCCACACAGAGACATCAAGCTGTAAAGTCTGTAAGCCTATAATTTTCAGATCTTGAAACCAACGGCTTATAACAAGAAAACACAACAGAGACAAGAGTTGTAACATCAGTCACAGAACACAAATGCATGTCTTACCTCGGTTTCTTCTATGTCGGAGCCTTTCTTTTGAAGCAGCGCAAATTCTTCTTTCACTACATGAGGCGTGATATACCTGGAAATATGAATAATTTTTACTGTTTTTATCGAACCACGAAAGATTGAGTAGAGCTTGGAGGTGGCATACCTCCACTCGTCTTACGATCGTTACTTCCGAAATAACCGTGAATGGAAGAGAACGCTGATTTAGATTTTTAGCATGATTATGAAACATCATACACGCTAGTTTTTCGCAGAGGCAAGTGGAAGCGAATACGGAGTGTGGAATAATGGAGCATAGTTACCTGCGCGTAATGTTGTCTAACATGTGTGCGTGCTTGTGATGCGCCGCCCCGCGCCACCCGCGCGCGTCACCCGCACCCGCGCCGCGCACGCACCACCACACACATCTGCAGGCGGCTGCTGCGACAACCTCCCCACCGCACCATTCTGAAAATATCACTATTCTTTAAACTAGTTTATACGAACAACGTATGTTTGTTTGTCTGCACAGAACCGAGGTCCAACAGCTAAGAAACATCTTAGTAAACGAAGCTTGAATTGTTAATACGCCCGGTTCCCGAGAAAAAATCCGTCGTCCAAATATTATAACTTTATATGAGCGGCGGAGACCCGTTGGCGGCGTATCTGTAAACAAATCCAGCCAAAATAATCCAAACAAAACTAGTAGCCAGGTTTCAGACCCTACTGTCCGTGTTTCCGGCCAGAACAGACTCCTCCGATGGATGTCGTAATAGCCGACTAAAGGATTACACCAGAGGATTGGCAGCAGCATCCACCTGCCAAGCGTGGTGATTATGACCCACTTACTATAAATGTCTAGATGTGGCAGGGCAGTGAACATGTGTTGGTGTGCGTGCGTGTGTGCTTGGTGGAGCGGCGAGTCGGGCGCGGCGGCCTGCGCGAGCACGGCTTGCGGCAGCAGGCGCAGCGCCGTCGTCAACAGAGGCTCCGTGTACTTTTGCTCCCTGAAACACAACATTAGTTTAATCTATATCTACGACCTCTGTGACGCAGAGGGCGAGTAGCCGGCTGAGAAGCAAGAGGTTGCGGGTTCTATTCCCGCTGCAGAACAAAATATGTTTGCATGATCTGCAAATATTTGTTTCGGGTCTGTTGTGTTGTGGTACCATGGCACTCGTAGTAAATGATGCCCACGACACTGGGAATCTTAATGTGAGGTCAGGACTACGTATGTTGTGTGTTTTTTATAAGCGAAGAGGCACTGACTCGTCCAACTTCTCGGAAACTATAAAGCCTACAAACTTAAAATTTGCCAAGAATGTTTAATTTTACCCCTAAATTAAAGGATTTTCCGAAATTCCACCCCTAAGGTGGTGTTAAAGTTTGTATGAAAAACTTATCCCGTGTTTATCCGAGCCAAATTTAATCTTACGACCACACATTAGAGCATATTTTACATTGAAATTTGATTTGGAAAGTCTTTATTAAATTTGTAAGTAGCTTGCGTGTACTGCAGGGTTACAAAGAGTACAGATTAAAGAAAAAACTAAGTTGAAATATGTGAAAAAAATTTGTTGAAATTGAAAGTCTCGTTCTGCGACCTGCTAAACTACTAATTTAATAAATACAAATGTTGAATCCACTGACTCCTCGCAACCGTTGTCATCGGACTGTCGGCCCAAGGTCACCATTCAAGTACAGTTTGGCAAAAAAGTCTTGAAAATAATAGGGGCGCCACTTTCTATGCATTTTTGACGCTGTCTTGCTCGCACCTATGCAAAACATCTGCCTGTCAAATTAGTTCCATTTCTAAACTTTTTGGCCAAGCTGTAATAGTAGTATCATACCTGTAAATCTGTATGTATTGATGTGTGAGGTCCCCCCTCGCCAGCACGCACTGCTGGCTCACGATATCTGCCAGCAACAACCAGCCAAGCGTCAGCACGTGCGCGTCCGTGAACGGGACCATCGAGCACACCTCCTCGCAGACCCTGAAATTACAAGTTCATCATTATGGCTAACGTAGGCATCCCTTCAAATGGCGCGTTCTCTGCTTCTTCGTGCACGTACCTGACGTGCGACACGGCAGTTTCTACGATCTCCTGCAGACTGTAGAACGCGTCGTCGTAGTGGAGCAGCGTCAGTTGCAGCGGCGCGTCCTCTGCGTCTTCGTCCTCCGTCGCGTTGTGACTCCACGCGGCTAGTTTTTCAGCTACAAAAGACAAACTATAACTATGCAGTGTTCATGGGCTGTCACTAAATGTACTTGCATCTGATTACCCCTTAGCAGTACCCCGATCCTCTGTGGGGATTAGAATCGCGAAACTATGCATGTACAGGTGTCAGTATCGCAATATTTGTTTAATAATAATAATAATCGCGATTTCATTGAGATATAGCATGTGGCCATGAAAAAACTTACCATCTTCCAAAACCAATGGTTTCAGCACAATTTTGAGCACATAATACGCCAGATACTTGAAGCCGCTATGCACGGGCTCCCTCAGCGTAGTGGTGCAGACGTCGACTATTCGTTTCAGGTTATATTCGAGGGCGCGATGCGTGGCGGAGAGGCTGTCCCAGCGCATGTGCGGCGCGCACTGCGCGAGCGCGTCGAGGACCGCCACCTGGTTCGAGTTCACGATTTTGTTGCTGGATTCTGCACAAAACAAAAGTTCCATTATCATCATCATCTGCCTGTGTCTATCCAACATGACGTGTGCACTATGAACTAATACCTTCGAGCGCCTAAAATGATGCCACGCATAATAATAACGACGAATGGTGGTACATCACAATATGTCAAATACATCGCAACCTAGATGTGCCTACAGTCATGCTACAGTTAAACATGCAACTAACTCAAATCCTATGTCAAACGAATGAGCTACACCTTAACCAGCTTGCAAACAGTCTCATAAAAAAGTGCACAACCTTCAAAGTACAAACTTCCCCCTGATAGGGCCTCAAGTTGTTATTAGTAGGTAGGTACATAACTTTTCATTTAAAAAACCGACTGCCGCCATTGTATTCGACTAAATATTTGGCTAAAATGATGAAAGAACCATAGTGGTGAAAGGATTATTATACTTTTTGAATGCAAATGATTGGTTTGTTGCTGAAAAAATCAAAATCGCCATTATGTATGCCTACAACATTTGAGGAGTTCCCTCAATTCCTCATGGATTCCATCATCAGAACTGGATTCTGAAAAAAATTAGACCAATCTGGAAGTATATCTATTCAAATAAAAAAAGAATTTTCCAAATCGGTTCATAAACGCCGGAGATATGCAATTTTTTTGTTACCAAACAAAAAAAAAATACAGCCGAATTGAGAACCTCCTCCTTTTTTGGGAAGTCGGTTAAAAATTACTGAAATAGAATCATGGGCTTATGGGCTTAACTCTAGTTCAATGTCCAGACAGGCAGATTATAAAGAAACAATGGAGACACTGATGAATTTTGACTTACCCAGTACAAACAGTATAACGGAGAACAGATTATTATGAAGGTCCGGTGCGTAGATATCATTCCACTCGGTGGGCAGAGAGGCCACGTGCGCAGACGGTTCGCTGCTCTGGCACATCGCGCTCACGGACCCGATGAACGGTGCCACGGCAGAGAACAGGCGCAGCACAGAGCGAGCGAGGAGGGCCACCTGGATTATAACGAACAATTCAAAAGTATTTTGTTCATTTAAATCATTTTCTTATAAAGGTTAAAAATTACGTTTACTTTTTCAGTGTTATTCGTGGACATCTACTGGCTGACAATGATGATGTTAATAAATAATACTTAACTATTGGAGTATGTTTGTGTTGATTACCTTGGCCGATCCCCAGTTCTTTTTGGAAAGTTCTAGAGATGTGAGAAGAGAGCACAGCGTGATATTCGTGAAGTCCCAGTGATGCTGCGCCGAGGACCAGCCGAGATGCGCCACGCGAGACGACAGGAAGGAGCATATGCTGGCATTGCTTAGGATTTGCTTCCACGGCGCGTTTGAAATATCCCTGTTAAAAGGACGGAATTTATTTTATTTAAGGGGGATGCTTTCGATTACTTAAAGCTCGTTTCACGCTAGATGGCGTGGAAAAACAGATATTGACTTTTTTATTTTTTGTTAAAAACTCGAGCGTCTTTAGTGAGTAATTTTACCGTTTGCGAGCACGGTGTAGGTCATAGAATTTGATGCAGCATGAATTTTCGTTAAAGAGTCGTTAGAAATTTCAAATTCACTATAAATAAGATCTGACAATTTGCCTCATGTAATTACACGCACGCACACTTCTACATTCACTGTTTTGTTTTTCACTAGATGGCGTTGTCATTATCCCCAGATGTTATATAGATGGCGTTAAAAAAATGTTTATAAGGTATCTCGATAATGATGGCGTTAAAGAAAATTGTTAGAAGGGATGAGCCGCCACCATCCACCGACTTCCTGCCATCCTATAAAAAGTGCCGTGGTGTGCGGCGTAGAATCTATAATCCTCCTCCCGTGGATGTCGGAAAAGCCGACTAAGGGTTTACACCAGGGCATGGGCAGCAGCATCCATCTGAGTAACCGATACTGCAATCACCAATCAACCTGCCAAGGGTGGTAATTATGGCAAACACCCCCACAAAAATGAATGTCTTTTTACAGAAATTAATAAAAAGAAAAAACAAACAGATTAGGTATTTTTATTGGTTTATAATTACAAGTATTTTCCACTAGAAATATCATACACTGACAACAAATATTCATCAATAGGTAAGCGATCAGTGCAACTGCACATTTTGTCTTCGTATATTGTATTCATTGTTACCATTAGTGCCCATTGCATCTCTTCTAAATATAACTTTTCATTTAAAAAACCGACTTCCGCCATTGTATTCGACTAAATATTAGGATGAAAAAAAAATGATGAAAGAACCATAGTGGTGAAAGGATTATGATACTTTCTGAATGCAAATGCTTGGTTTGTTGCTGAAAATATCAAAATCGCCATATGTATGCCTAAAATATTTGAGGAGTTCCCTCAATTCCTCATGGATTCCATCATCAGAACTGGGTTTTGAAAAAAATGGGACCAATCTGGAAGTACATATATCTATTCAAATAAAAAAAGAATTTTCTAAATCGGTTCATAAACGCCGGAGATATGAGGTATCATCTTCATTATCATTAGATGTAGTTGATCTGATGATCAACTACATCATCATCAGCCTGTAGAAGTCCACTTAGGTGTCCCCTAGAGTGCCACGACGAACGGTCTTGAGCCACCTCCATCCACAGATTTCCTGTGACGTTCATAATGCCTTTAGTCCATCGAGTGGAGGGCCTTCCTCTACAGCCTCGTCCGTTTTTCGGTCGCCACTCGAGAACCTTTATTCTCAAACGGTTATCAGTTCTGCGAGTTATATGACCTTCCCATTGCCACTTCAACTTGCTAATTCTGGTTGATCATCAGTGGCTAGAAAAAAATACATTTCTTGATATAGTTTTGTTTTAGACAATGTTGTAAGGGTTTTTTGTATGAGAAAAAATAACGTACATGATGTCATTTCATTGAGATCTATGCACTTTGCATTTTTCCGAACACGTCTCAATATATATTTCAGATAAAATCGCATTTTTGAATAATGCTAGCAGCTTTAGCATCATGCTGCTGATAAACTCATTTATAGGGTGTGGTGATACGGCGTTTGCAAACATAACAGTGTACAAATATTACTGTGTTGGAAATATATGATATTGGATAAACAATCAACAATCTGCCTCTCTCACTATTCCAAATTGACTCGCAGTCAGACGACTAGTTAGTAGTTTTGTTAGTAGTAGAACTTCTTGTGAAAGAGTTCGTCCGGGGAAGTACTACCACTGTACCTATTTCTGCCGCCAAGCAGTAGTGTTCGCATTGCTGTGTTTCGGTTTGAAGGGTACGGGTGCCGGTGAAATTACAGGCACATGAGACTTTTCATCTTTATGTCTCAGGGTCGGTAGCGCGCGTGTAATGCCTCTGGTGTTACAAGCGTTCATAGGCTGCGGCAACTGCTTTCCATCTGGTGGGCCGTAAGCTTGTCTGCTTGCCAAGTAGCATAAAAAAAAAACGTTCCGATCTGTGAGTAACGTATAAATCATTTCCATGCTGTTCATGTTGTGGACCATTTCTCAAATCTTCTGCCATCAAATCTGGCTGACTGCTGTTGTGCATTATTATTTTTCGTGCAACCAGAGTCAGCTTCGTCAATTTCGGCTTCAAAATATTTCGTCCATAAATTGGGAGCTTGGTGTTAGATAAGATCTGAAAACATAACATATTTACTTATTACATTTTCATTCATTAAATTTTTTAAAATATTTCAAGTAATATAAATATCGAGCTGCGCCTCGCGGTTTCACCTGCGTGAACCATGATATTATTATTATGACGTTGATTTATTTTAAAACTCGTTATAAAATACATTTTTCACTATAAAGAAATACTACTTATCTATAAAAACAAATAGTATATAAAAACAGTATAGTAAAAAATATATTACAAAACGGTAAACCACCGACCGCGGAGCAAAGGCCCAAGCGGTCGGAGGCTAGGGCTGCAGAGAGAGGAACCTCCTGACTATGCGTGCCGAGTCCAGGAGTACTGCCTTCTGAATCTGACCGTTGATCCAACCATTTAGTGAGAGCCTCTCAAGGTATTGGTCGAGGCTCTTTGCTATAAGGCCATTCACAGAAACAACTATCGGGACGATAATCGTCGAATCCACATCCCACATGGCGGTAATCTCGTGGGCCAAGTCAAGGTACTTGCTTGCTTATTATTATTATTATTATTATTATTAGGTATCTTCATTCCAAATTTCACTCAAATCCGTTCAGCCGTTTGGGCGTGAAGAAGTAACAAACATACTTATAAACTTTCGCATTTATAATATTAGTGTGATGTGATGAGATGAAGAGGTCAACCGACGAATCCAACTCGGATGGGCAGCGTTCGGGAAACTACGCCATATCTAGTTTGTTGGTTTTGTGAAAACTTCTTGTGAAAGAGTTCGTCCGGGGAAGTACTACCACCGTACCTATTTCTGCCACCAAGCAGTAGTGTTCGCATTGCTCTGTTTCGGTTTGAAGGGTACGGGTGCCAGTGAAATTACAGGCACATGAGACTTTTCACATTATGTCTCAGGGTCGGCAGCGCGCTTGTGATGCCTTTGGTGTTGCAGGCGTCCATAGGCTACGGTAACTGCTTTCCATCAGGTGGGCCGTATGCTTGTCTGCTTGCCAAGTAGTATAAAAAAAAATCTTCTCGTCGCCGATACCGCAGAGCCTCAAGACGAAAGTCTACACGCCAGTGTTGACTTACGGCACTGAGACGTGGTCGCTAACTATTGGCCGTATAGACAAGCTCAAAGTTGCGCAACGGGCTATGGAGAGAGCTATGCTAGGAGTTTCACCACGTGATAGAATCCGAAATGAGGAAATCCGTAGAAGAACCAAGGTCACCGACATAGCTCTCAGAATTAGTGGCAGTGGGCAGGTCATATAGCTCGAAGAAGTGATAACCGTTGGAGAATAAAGGTTCTCGAGTGGCGACCACAAACCGGACGACGCGTTAGAGGAAAGCTCTCCACTCGATGGAATAAAGACATTATAAACGTCGCGGGGAGTCGGTGGATGGAGGCGGCTCAATACCGTTCGTCGTGGCATTCTAAGGGGAAGGCCTATGTCCAACAACAACAACAACGAAGGCTTCAAACAAAGGGCAGGCATCTTCTATAATAGTACTACTCTACTAGTAGGTAACACATTAAAATTATGTAAATATCTGTTTACTTACGAAATTTCACCGTGAAACCGTTATAACCTGGCTTGCACTCGTTTCAAAGACACCGCCCCAAAGAAAATTAATCGCATGACACCCACAGTGCACCATAGACAAGGACCATAGAGAAAAAAGTCAAGGAACATATAGGGAGAAATAAGTGCACTGGGCTAGGTAACCACAGACAAACAGAACACCTTAAATTCAACAGGGCCACAAATCAAAAAATTTCAATATCGTTTTTAATGCAAAAATGGCATTTAGATGATTCCAATTTTTATATTCGAAAAAGACACCCATGGTTTTAGCGTTTAAAATAGTTCAATCACACAACTACCCATTTAGCATTTTGAGACTTTGATGACTAACTTCACAGCAAAGCAGCCATCTTTCCAGTTAATAATAATAATAATAATAACTTTATTACGAAACATAAAAGTGTCAGGTTTTGGAATGCGTTTCTTTTGAATGAAAGTTCAATAAGTTTGATTACTATTTTATTAAAACGAAACCGCAGTACTTGGAAATGTGTCTGTTTTGCATATAAGATTACCGTGATTATGGTTGTAATTGTTTATAAACAAACATGCAATATTTGTTAAATGACTGTTATTACAATCAGTCTGTACAATCAGTCTTAAAATACAGTGTTTCATTATTATACATAAGTATCCTTTGAATTAAATAATCACTTTTAAGATTATTAAAATTACTTTGGGATCACATCCTTTTCAATCAGTTTTAGGATGCCCTGTTTTTTGTCTCAGCAACTTGTAGCTTTTTGATATTATTTTATTTTATTTACTTGGGAAAAATCTGTATCCTGAGAAGTTTTGTATAAAAATATATTATGCCTTTACAACTCTTCCTTTGAAAATCTATGCCAAGAGGCTGAACACTAAGAGGTTCTGAATCATAACTGATTGGTAATCAATCGTCTGTACTGCTGTCTGAGCTTATAGATGATTTTTTTTTTTTTTTTTGATTCACTGGAGTCTCTATCTTAATCGCTTCATCAAAAACGGTACAAATTCCATACCAGACAGACAGCCAACACAATCCTAGCCTATCGTTACTTGATGAAAACATTATCTGATTTTGGAAGTCCAGAGCAATGAATAAATTTAGTCATTGAGGAAAGTACAGACAGCGATTCAGATATACTCAAGTGAATCCTCATCTTCAAGCTCAGACAGCAGTACAGATGATTGATTACCAATCAGTTGATTCAGTACTTCCTAGTGTTCAGCCTCTTGACATAGATTTCCAAAGGAAGAGTCGTAAAGAGCAGACCTCAAAGTTATTAAAACTGATCAACAACATTAAAATATATTTTTATACAAAACTTCTCAGGATACAGATTTTTCCCAAGTAAATAATATAAAATAATATCAAAAAGCTACAAGTTGCTGAGACAAAAAACAAAGCATCCTAAAACTGATTGAAAAGGATGTAATCCCAAAGTAATGTTAAACTTTTTATACTTACTTATTTTAAAATTGATTATTTAAGCTAAAGGATTTTTATGTATAATAATGAAACACTTAATGAGATTACTGCGATGACTTAGATATTATTGATCGTAGATCTCATCGTTACTACTAGTAAGTCAAAGATTTATGGAGTATTTTATTTTGTAATATTGCTAGATGAAGAGGTGATAGTTATGGATAAGTTTCTTCCGCATTTAATTACATTGATCTCAATGTAAATTTCAAGGTAGTGTAAGGTTCAAAATACGCATCTTATAATATACCATACATATATGTAGAAAAAAAAGATTTATAAAGTAATACAAAAAAAACTACTATCAAAACTTTGATAGGCTTTCCAGTAAAAAAATGAATTTTCGACTTGTGGCTCTTTTGCATTTAAGGAGCGAGATGACAACTTCATACTACACTTTGATATTGATATATTATCAGGGTTGCTACACCGAGTTTCTGAATCACAGCACGGTACACGGCCGGATTATAAAAACTAGTAGTTTTGCGAACAGAATACCTCAAGAGCACAAACTATCTTGTTTTTCGATAAAGTTTAAAAATCGCATCCATAGTCCGATCTAGCATATACCCAATCTTACTTGAACCACAAGTCGTTGAAACTCTAACAAATGAGAGCTCACGTAATATTGGTTTTCATTTTTATTTTTTCTCAAAAACTATATTGTAAAATAAATATATAAGTAAGTACATATATCAAGTTTCATCAAGATTAATTGAAAAATGCGACGTACGCGAGTACTTACGTACATAGGTACATACATCCGAACAGACGATAGCAAATTTTGCCATATTATATTGCAAGGACTTACCTTGCTTTGCTCGCTCGGTCAATGACTAGTAATATTTTTTTTTATTGCTGCGAATGAAGTTACGAAAGTATAGTTTTTACATATTCTTTCGTTGTTTTATTTTTATTTTATAAAACTGAAACTTGAGTTTCAATAAAGTACGTTACAATAAAGTATTTTCTCGAAGGTACCTACTTTGTTGATATTGCAAAGTATAAAGAACATAGCCGCAAATAACTTTGTAAACTATGATTATAACGAACGGTTGGCAACCCTATCAGAGCCAGCTCATAAAGCCTAATAATTACGGGTGACTAGCAAGCACTAAACTTGTGACGTAGCGTTGCCTGGCAACGTCGCGTTTCGCAATTTTGGTGACAGACCCGAAAATAACGCGAGGCATACTTTTATTTATTTAGCGCCATCTTTCACTATCTTTCTCAAAACTCGGTGCTCGAGGTCCATTTAACCGCCATCTCTGTCAAATTAAACAAAACAGGGTGCTCTGCGTAAAAATATCACGCTTCGATGGTAGGTGGCGACTCAAAATGGACATTAAAAACACTCACACATACGTAAAATTGGTCGTATTTCAAACTAATTTTAAAAATTACCCTTAGTAAATTTTTATTTGAAACAACCATTTGCGAGTACGATAATCATTAGAAAATCGAAAAAAAAATACGATATAAAGAACGACAATCTGTGGATTGAAAAAATACTTAAATTATTTTGTATGGGCAAGGCAACGAGAGCATTCACCTTAAAGGCTTTTGGTTTCAGTGTCTCTGGAAAGATTTAATGAGTTGTGTTACTGACTGTTTATTTCGCGATACCACAAAGGGAAAACAAGTATGTCACAAGCTGTCGGCGCGCAATCATCAAAAGTGAGCGATGCACGTAAAACCTAGCAGGGAGGGTACCTACAGTAGACGTAAAACTTAGCAGAAAACCGTTTCTAATAGTAGACAGTATTATAGAACTCACTTCTCATACAACATGGTGTGGTTATGCGCGTAGTATGTGTTGACGATGACGTCAGCGTTACAAGTAGCTTGTCCTGCCGTGACGTCTCGTAGGAACGCCCCCACCACGTCCGGCTCGTGCGAGTGCGCAATGTACAAGTTGGCTAGGACGAGGTAATACTTGGTACGGAGGATTTCTGCGTCATCCGATGAGTGTTTTGTATTAGCCTGGAGCCGAAAAAATAAACATTCAAAAACACACAAATTTTATTAAGAATATACTATTTGTATTTATAATGCAAGTAAATACTAACCTGTAAGTAATGCAATGTGTGAAGCAACGCAGAACCATTGATAAGATCTTGCAAATTCTCAATCACCAGAGGACTTCCACCTTTACTAGCTTCCTCAACACTTTCTTTCACTTCTTTGTTTTCTATATTTTCACCATTTTCCATGACTTGACTTCTATCCGCTTCGACATGACTACTATCCGCCTCGTCTCGACTACTATCCGCTTCGTCTTGACAACTAAACACTTCGACTGGACTACTTTCCATTTTGCTATTATTGGCTTCATTTTGACTTTCAGTTCGAACATCAAAGTATCTTCTAGCATAAGCCCAGAAGTAGCCTTTACTAGTCGCCGATTCTGCTAGAGATATGGATATTTTTCTTCTGTTTTCTAAACTGGTTTCATTTATAATGTCGTCTAGAAGAGTTCCCAATCTGTTCTTACTTTGCTCTATTAATTTGTAATGAGGCCACTGGAAATATAAAATACTCATTACAAGTGTAATCGTATGAAAAGTTTTTTTTTTATAATAAATACTTAAATATATTATTTGATAAGTATACGATGTTGATTATCAACATGTGACGATGTTGTACAGCATAATAATGCACACCCTGATAATTCGTGCTATTGACTTCCAATGTTCAGAGCCAGAAGTCCCGAGTTTTACAGCAACAATCGTACGATGAGGATTACGACGATCGTCCGTGAATTACGTAGTAACTATGACGCCCGTAGCACACCTCCGCTGCGAAACTTGAATCGCGAAGCCGCTGTAGAAATTCCGCTGCGATCTGATGTAGATTGAATAGCGGAACTGGAATTTCCTCTGGATTTCTCTCCATGCCTGCATTTTTTTCATATTATTTTTATAGTCTGGATGATTTAGTAAATATAGAATAGGTCTATTTCTGACCTCTTGAATTAATTTTTCAGTAAAATCAACGTCCATTATATGAAAAAATGTACTTTTATTTTTGTCGACTTCCACAAACACGTGCGAAAACAACGCGGCACCGCAACAAAATGGCGGCTGGAGCGCGGAAGTGTGGATGGCGTCGGAGCAGATCGAAAATACCGCGCGGGGAAAGAGATAGAATTATAGTCAAATCTATGCGTTAGAACAGGCAGTTCCGCGGCGGTTCCGCTTCTCCTACTTACGGACAAGACATGGCGAAATTACTGCGGTTCCGCTGTTATAGTTTCGCAGCGGAGGTGTGCTACGGGCTTGAATCAATCTGTGCGCGCGCTCGATGACATGGCACAGATTAATGGCTACTTACTACGTAATACACTACACAGACGACGTCGGAATTGCTGCAAAACCCGGACTAACGTCTCAGACCGTACAATATGGTCTCTGCAACACCCAGACCCGTAACAAATATTTGTAGAACATGCAAACATTTGTCCCACAACAGGAATTGAACCAACACCTCTCGCGTATAGCCGACTACTCGCCCGCTGAGCCACAGAGATCGTCAATAGAGTTTAACCCGCCGGTGGAGATCCACCTGGGCCGACTAAATCATTTTTATAAATACTCTGAGTCAATGTGGTACTTACAAAAGCATAGCCTTCGTACAAGGAACATATGACAGCGTAATCGTGAATGCACTTCACAAGTTCCCTCTCAAAGTACGTCTCACTCAGGAGCTCGTTGCACCAGTTCTTGTCGGACTCGTCGTCCGGCCGGTTCAGGAACATGGTGCGCAGGTACATGGAGCGGAACAGGCACGTGTTCACGTGCGCTATCAGCTCGCCTTTCGAAAGCTCCGACAGGGTGTCGTTTATTATTGCTTTTGTGACGTCATTCTCTTCGAAAGGGCAATTTAGGTTCCCTGAAAGAAATAAAGTCATCATTTTAAATAAATACATAAATAAATGCTGGACATTTCACTCAACATTATCTAGCCCCAAGCTAAGCAGAGCTTGTGTTATGGGTACTAGATAACTAATGTTCTTAATACAATACATTACATAGATAGATATTTTTTATTATACATAGAAAAAAACCCAGAACACCCTGAACAAATAACTGCAGATTGTACAAATATTTGTTTCGAGGCGGGAATCGAACCCTCCTAACCTCCTGCGTCGCAGGCGAACCTTCACCCGCCGCGCCACATAGGTTGTCATTAGCTTGAAGAAGTCCACTACTGGACATAGGCTTTCCCCATAGAATACCACTACGAACGGTCTTTCATTGCTTCTATCCACCGACTTCTTGAGACCTTAAAAACGTCATTAGTCCATGGAGTGGAGGACCGCCCCACACTGTGTTGCGTCGCCCGGTTCATGGTCACCACTCAAGAATATTAATTCCTCAACGGATGCCAGAAAGAACTAGATTTTTTTTTATTTTTGCTTTATAAATGTAACAGGCGGGCTTATTGCTGAAAGTGGCCTCTTCCAGTCAACCTTTAGGTGGAAATAAATTGGTGAAGCTGTAAAGAACACCAGTTACTAATAGTCTTATCTCTAATCTGCGGGCGCACCCGAATTCTATAAGCACACAATTACTCTCTACCAACCAACGATCACAACCAGTGGCCAAGATGACCAAGAAAGAACAAGTGACACGTGAGAATAAGAAGATATACTATAGATACGAAGGTTTGTATGTTTGTTTGTCAGGGCGTAACGGCTGAAGCGATTTCGATGAATTATGGTAGAGATAAATGATGGATGGAGTTACACGTCATAGCTACTTTTTATGTGTGGTAAAATATGAAATGTCAGAAATACCTGTCAGGATTTCGTGACGGGTCGCGTACGATTCTATGAGCAAGGGGTCGGTCGGCGCGATGTCGAATATGGTCCTCGAGAACTGCACGGCTTCCGGCACGTGCAGCTCCGAGCTGCACCACAGCAGGTACGGGCACAGCGACACTATGTGCTCGATCTTCGATATGTTGAATTCTGAAGAGCTGGAAGGTACATTAAGGGTCAATCAAATAAATAACATAACACCCAACAGCCACATACGTAGTCTTGATCCCACACTAGGATTCCCTGTGTCGTGGGTATCAGGAACTACGAGTACCATGGTTCACACACCACCATGGGTCTGGGTGTTATACACATACCTGGGTATTACACCCAGACCCGGACCTAATATTTGCAGATCATACAAACCCCGCAGCGGGAATCGAACCCGTAACCTCTTCCATCTTAGCTGGCTACTTGCCCACCGCGCCACAGAGGTCGTCAAATAAAAAATAAAAAAATCATAGATATCTTGCGGTCTTTAAAATGTCATCGTTCCATCGAGAGGGACCCCCTCTCACCAAGTGGAGGCCCTATCCTACACTGCGTCGTCCAGTTTATGGTTGCCACTCGGAAACTTCATTATATTAACATCATCATCATCAGCCTGTAGGTAAGATCCACCGATACTGATAGTTGCGCATCATAGCAGTTTTTGTTTCTCATTTTAACTATTGACGGATCATGTAAATATCAAGTATTGACAGTAAACTACATTAGTTATATTTTAGCGCAAAGGATAGCTAACTCTACAGCCAGTTAAGTATCTCTTACCTGTCTTTACATTTGGACGATGATTCTGGTTTTTGCGGGGACGTTATGGCAAGATTTGATCTGTAAACAAACAGAAAAACCCACACAAATTAAGATAATATGCATTAGAATAAGCGTGAATGGATATACACTATAGATTTATAAAAAAACCTTTCTTAATTTACACATAGAGTCGCCTTGGGGCCAAGCATCATGTTCAAGATAGCATGATGCCCAGTGCGGGAATCGAACCCTCGCCCTCAGATTCGCAAGTCGGGGTCACCAGCAACTACACCACCAGTGCACAGTTAACGACAATATCAAATGAAAGAGGTGGCTTGAAAGCTTTGTAATTTAATTGGTCATCATTTGACATTCACGATCGTCTCGATAACGTCAGATATTTGTACTTGGGTGGAGGTCCAACATCACATCGTCAGCTGTTCTGTTAGAGTTGCAATACTGGACGAGGCCTCCCCAAATTAATGCAATGGAGGGATTTGCTGTAATCACCACGCTTGGCAGGCGGAATGGTGATCAAAGTACTCAGGTGGATGCTGCTACCATTCCCCTGGTATAATCCTTTAGTCGGAGACAGAAAATTGCTTTGTAAGTGTAATGTATATGGTAATACTTTTGAAGTAGCAACACTAACTGCTCATAGATATCTAGCTAGCTACGTGCGGAGGTCTATAATGGTCGGGCCTCTATCCATGTTTTCTCGCTACTGTGTCAATGTGCTGTGCTGAGTAATCACTTTTAATAAACACCAAGTTGTTCAGAGGCTGCTGTTTTCACGTTTCCATTGATGCATTTACGAGATATTTCAGTAAAGAAGTGTGCTTACTGTAAATGGAGGTGTGCGTGCAGCATGGCGGCGGCGTCCCGCAGGAAGAGGCGTCGCTCGGCAGCATCCAGTGACGTCACGCCGTCCTGCCACGCGTCGCGTACCTCGCACCACGTGTCCAGCGACAGTCGACAGTCACCGCGCTACATACATACAATATGTATACTACAAACCACATACATAGTCCTGAACCCAAACTAGTAATCCTTGTGTCGTGTGCATAAGCAACTACACGTACCATACAGTAACCCATATGTAGTTTATGCAAACATTTTTTCCGTCACCGGAATCGAACCAGCAACTCTCATCTCATCATCATCAACCTGTACAAGTCCACTACTGGACATGGGCCTCCCCATAAAATGCCACGAACGGTCTTGAGCCGCCAAACAAACATTAACTTAACCAATTAACTTTGCCGCCAGTTCAAAGACAAGTTTAGAAGAGTTTTCTTCCAACAAACCTTTGAGGTTACAGTGGTGATTATAGAGGTAGGTTCGCGCACGTACATAGAAAGTAAAGTGAGATGGGGAAGTAACTAAATAACCATAGCCAAATGTCATCAAAAAATGGTGTAGTGTACACCAGACACCCATGTAGTATTGCTCGTTATATTTATAGACTACAGGCTCAGGTTGACACATGAGGACACGAGAGTGATCCTGTGATCCTATAATGGTTCCGTTGTTACCTTTTCAGGTACGAAACCCCTTAGGGTCCTTAGAGAAGTAAATATCCTACTTGTAGTGTAGTAGTTAGCGAAAGCAGCGCTGTCAATAAGGTCGCACTCGGCGGCAGCGTGGCCGCCAGCTGAGCCGCGACCCCAGAGCGCGCTTCAAGCGCTGGATGATCCACGGCGTACAGTGAAGCGCTCAGCAGCTGCAGCGCGTTGTCCACTGCGCCGGCGCTGACTACGCTTTCTGCAACACAATGGGGGTACAGTGACAAGACTGCGGCTAATGAATTCTACCGCCACATTATAGCTAGACGTTGCTTTGATCTCTCGCCTCCATCCACCGACTTCTTGCGAGCGATACGACGCCAATGGTTCACCAAGCGGGGCCCTATCTATCATTTGTTTTATTTGTTTATTGGTAATCAACAGCGTTTTCTTAAAATCTAGGCAAAAAACATGTGTGACAAACTTAAGGCCAATAATAGATTACCCCAATTTGTGAATAATGTAGTTAAATTGTTGAGGTAAGGAAGAGTTTAACAAATTCAAAGGCATGTGTAGATAGAAAAGTTTGCATCCAAAGTGACTGATCGCGTTAAGTGATATACTTATTATAGCTTTCTTTTCAGATACGTGTCATCAAAACCTAAATGAATGCAGTCATATGTTGGGCTGCATCTTCACTATGTACGTATATAATAATAGTAGTAACCTCCATTCGCGTCGCAGTTGAGGCACATCATAAGCAGGTTCTTGGCCTTATTGTCTCCAGTTTCGATGAGGCGCGCACAG
Source organism: Epirrita christyi (assembly GCA_951392215.1). NCBI lineage: Eukaryota > Metazoa > Arthropoda > Insecta > Lepidoptera > Geometridae > Epirrita > Epirrita christyi. The sequence goes on along the minus strand of OX595841.1, from coordinate 16,584,801 downwards.
ATGGACGTGACCGTGGCCTCCACCAGCGGCCCGCGCAGCCAGCGCCGCACCGCGGGGCACGCGCAGTGAGGGTGCGAGAGGGACAGAGATATACACCATTCCACCACCGACGGAGGGAACTGAAACAACAACATCCATGTATTAGAGAACACTAAACTAAATCGACATTGAGAGGGAAGTTAAGCATTAAGTAACTGTGGTCTCTACATTTGTGTCAACTCGGACCGGTCAGACCAAGTGGGCACAAGTGTAGATACGGTTCGGGTTTGGCCCACCGAGGAATGACGGCGTTTTGTGTATTGGAGGCCTATGTACAGCAGTAGATCTTCCTCGGCTGATGATGATGATAATTGTAGAAGAAGAAAGAAGAAAATAATGTATTATTCCCCAAAGTACAACAGAAAAGTAGACACATGAAACAAATTAATAACATTATAAAAACTTTTTGGAAAAATAACGACTATACACCACGTACTTTACTATTCTCCTGCTGCCGTTTCGTTATTCAGTTCCCGTCTCACGACCTTTGAGCGTGGTCGCGGTCGGTGCTCATGAGGAAGGACCTCAAAATGGTCAACGAAACGTCAGCAGGAGAATAGTAAAGTACGTGGTGTATAGTCGTTATTTTTCTAAAATGATACCAAGCCACAATAACTTCAATTCTATTATAAAAACTCACCTGTTTGAACGTGTCGAACATGGCGTCTTGCTCGCACTCCGACAGATGCTTCATCAGCATAAACACAATGTCGACCACCGCTTTGCACCGCATGGTGTCTCCGGCTAGCCACGCCCTCAGCACATTCTCGTACAACTTGTACACAGACTCGCACTCGAACCGTCTTGCGATACCGCTGAAAAGACTCTTGCCATCAAACTCGATCAGGAGAGTTATTAGTGGTGATAGCACGGGGCTTGAAATTTGCTTTTTGCTGGCAAATTCAAAGTAGTGACTGCATATGCTTTGAACCAACTCGTTATGATTGTGGTTGTATCTGTCGGTAATCGTGGGGTCAGTTGTTTGCGTTGCTATGGGAGTTATTAGTTCTGCGGCGTGCGCGTCCACTTCGAACTTGATGCTGTGTTGTTTCTTCAACTCTTGCGTGAACGATGACTTCAAAGTTTGCAGTAGCAATATATGTACGTCCATAAGTTTTTCGATGTCAGTATGTGTCAGCGATAGTTTGTCTATCTGCGTCGTCAGCGTCGATCCAACGTTTTGCCAAAAGTTTCTGATCAATTGGTCGTATCTCTCGTTATTTCCTTCCTTGGCTTGTTTGAGCCAGTATTTGACCAGGTTGGCCATGCTGGCGGCCGAGTACTTGATCAAGTGGGTACGTGTTTGGCCTTCGGTCTCAGTTAGAACCTTTTCGAGCCAAGTCCTGTGCACTGAGGTGACTATTTCTATGACGTAGGCGTGAGACTGCGTGGAGAGGTATCGTAGACACTCGTCCAGGCTCGTGATCCACGATTGTCGCTCGCTTTTCGAGCTGAGTATTGTTTTTTTCTCTAATCTGAAAAGAACAAAGCCAGTTTTAAAGAGGCCACACCCAACTCTAGCAGAGATAAGCTCAGTACGGGTGGAGGGGAGGTAATGTTTCTGTGCACCTAGTTCTGTTTTGGATTGGAACTCACCCACTAAATATAGCATTAAAGAAGGCGACATGGAAGTCTCTCGTGAGCACCACCTCGGGCAGGCTCGCCAGTATGGGCAGCAGCATGTTGGAGAGGTGTCTCGCGTCGCCCCACCCACCTGCAAACATACGCATACATTTAATTGCGAAGGTACTTCGTTTGATTGTCGTTGTTCTATGGCGTGAGAACCAGTGTGCTGAAAGGATTAATTAAGAGTTGAATGGAAACTTACCACTTTCTAATACGTCGAGTATTCTTTTGCTGAGTAATTCTTTTTTTTCTAAATACTGGTGCCACTCCTGGAAATTACGAATTATTTTAATATTATCAGTACTTATAATGTAGAAAAATAATGAATTTTAATATTAGTTTCACTATTGTGTATTATTGCGAATATCTGATTCAATTTCAAAATTCAAAAAAAGTATCTTCTTTTAAGTTAATGCCTACATTTTCACCAACCAATACTTATTGTATTATTATAACTGTCAAATTTGACGTGCGACATATCTCGTAATGAATCATCATCAGACGGCTACTGCCGGCCGAAACTTCCTCCATCGAATGCAATGGGCTGTTTTGCCATATTCATTGCGCTTGGCAGACGGATTGGTTATGGCAGTGCCGGTGTTGAGTACTCAAGTGAATGCTGCTTCCCATACCCTGGTTTAATACCGGTGGTGTGTATCCCGTAATTGGGGATACACACCAATAGGGAATAAGGAGGAAAACAAGAACCAATTTGTGCACTCAAGTCATTTTTTTTTGTACTTTCTTAAAGACTTACCGGCACATTATGCATAAACAGAAGCAGGCAGTCCCACAGCTGGGCAGCCACTAGCGGGTTCGATTCCCGTCCGCCCACCACGACTCGCAGGGTTCGCACTCCGTACTGAGCACCGAACTCGTCTTTGAAGCGAGATATTATACTGCCTATAGTGCCGAACCACGCCGCCCTGGAATCAACATTCATTAGTTGTGACCAAAGTCTAGTTGCCAGTGATCTTACGACGCTAACTATATTGGCTCCATACACAAAATCGCGCAGCGGGCTATGGAGATAGCTATGCTCGGAGTTTCACTACTATTCGGAGAAGAATCAAGATCACAGACATAGCTCTCAGAACTAGCAAGTTGGAGTTGGCAATGGGATGGGCATGCCATATAGCTGACAACTGTTGGGGAATAAAGCTTCTCAAATGGCGACCACGAACAGGACTACGCAGCATAGGAAGGCCCTCTCGATGGGCAGGTAGCAGGGATATTAGCTCAAAACCGTTCGTGGTGGCATTCTATGAGGAAACCTATGTCTAGCTGCGGAATTCGGATGATGTTGATCATGAATTGTGACTTTATCAAATCACACAAGATATAAATAAATAATTATTATTATAATAAATAATGAATTAAAATAAATAATAACATAACAACAGTCACATACGTAGTCATGATCCCACACTAGGTTTCCCTGTGTCGCGGGTATCAGGAACTACGAGTACGATGGTAAGTACCATAACACCCAGACCCGGAACAAATATTACACATCATACAAACATTTGTCTCGCAGCGGGAACTAAACCCGCAACCTCTCGCATCTCAGCTACTTACTCGCCCGCCGCGCCACAGAGGTCGTCAACAAAATGTTGAATGTGTCATACGAAATGTGATTAGAACTACAACACCATTCCCCTGGTGTAAAAGTACAACGATCCGAGATAAAATACTGTAAGCTTGGCCGCACATACACGGTCTTCGATTCGGTTCGTCGTATCGAGTACCTGACCGAACGAGCCCCGCACACGGTCTACGGTCCTCAACCACTCGCTTGAGTTCGTCGTGGAACCACAACATGGCGGTCTGATCCTCACCTGATTCTAACATCAGTGTTGGTGGCTCGCTTCCAGAAGGTGCCGGCCTGCAGCAGGCGAGCCAGCTCCCCCCATAGCCAGGCGGAGTGCGCGGCGGGCAGGTGCCTCACGCAGTACTGCAGGCCGTGAAGACTGCTCGACAGCACGCGTGCTATCTGCAGCTCACGCTCTTCTGGCGTGTCCGTTCTAGACAAATCACATTTAAAAGGTAATTGATTTCGTAGTAACAATGGATTAGACCGAGATAAACAAATTTGAAACAATCTTCTTCTAGCCAGTAACTAACCGTAAGTAGTAGCCGTAACTTACGGCTGGTAAAGAAGAAGATTGTTTCAAATTTGTATCCACTGTCGAACGAAGCCTCCCCAGAATGCAATGGAATTATTAATTTAATGGAATTATTTGCCATAATCACCACGCTTTGCAGGCAGATGGGCGATCACAGTTTGGTGTTAAGTAATCAGAATCAGCCAGAAACACCATGACACACTACTATTACGTACTGACTAATACAATAAATGTTTTTCTAGAAAAAAAACAAATTATTGTGTAAAAATAACTTATTTGGTTCAGTACTTTGTAAAGCATAAGCCAAGCATTAGTACGTCTATTTATCTCGGCTATGGCCATAAGCGCGGACGAAGTCGCGAGCGAGTCAGCTAGTTTATATAATCGTAGGATGTTTACATACTTTCTGATGTGCGCAGTCTCCGCATTCCCGACGAGCACGTCGAGCAAATGACTTACAACTTCATCCTTGCAGAACGAGAGCACTTCGGGCAACTTGCTGTCGGGAAACGTTTTCTGCCAAATAAACAACAATAATTACATCTAGACTATTTTACATCTACATACATACATAAACACACGCCTTTCCCGAAGGGGTAGGCAGAGCCTCAAAGGGCCTCTTTTCACTGTAGGTTGCACAGCTGCAGGAATATAAACGTGACAAGTAGTGAGCTCATCACCGCTATTGCTTTCCACAACCAACTCTATTAAAGCTTTTTCCCAGTAATCAACACACTCCTTAATAAGCCAACAGCCAGGAATCTTATACCAATGAATATTACAAACAAGTCCGGGTGAACTGGATTTATGTTTCAAAGAACCCGTGTGGTGAATGGATTCAGTGCGCCTCGCAGTCTTAATGTAGTGCATTAATTATTTGACTGCTCAACTAGCGTATGCGTAATTATTCCCTGTTAGTTTCAGGATATGTTTTATTCAATTTATTTTTCCTCTTCTTCGTCGTATTCCTGAAAGGATTTTGTAGAAATCCTGACGAGCTTATACTTAATTAACTTACCGCAAGTGAATTCTGCGCGTGAGTCTGCGCAGGCGCGTGTTCGTCGTACTGCGCCTGAAGCCACGCCGGCATCAGTTGCTTCAAGTGCGGAGCGACGCGACGTCCGCACGCTGACACTATGGTGCCGTGACAAGCCTGCCCACAGGATCACACACAAAGTAAGTAATCATTACGTCAAAATAAATTATGCCATAATCCGTAACCACAAGGACCATTTTCGAACATCAAGCTTGTGTCAAGTGCCAAGTAAAAGCAGTGGAGGGGTGTGCAATTTTAGAAGAGACGCACCCTACCTACAGAATACTGAAGTGACCAGTGGTAAACTCATGACCATCATCAGTACCTACTCAAACAGACTTAAAGATCCCTACGGGAGCAGCTTTTCAGATTTCGACTGGAAGCCAGTTCCAAAAGCCGATCACCGTGACCATGAAAGAGTCTGAGGAGACATATGTGTCAAGTGGGCACTCTGTAGTAGATTAGAAATGAATACATACATACCTGTGTGCACTCTCTCACTTTCCTATCAGGATCTGCAGTCAGGATCTTGTAGAAGTATGACCAGCTGGAGAGCGCCGATACCACATCATCCAGTTTGGTGTTGGTCACAAGCTCCGATAGCTCTTGTAATGCCTGAAAAAATAAACAGGACATAATATATAATTGTGATAGGTGCCAAGTAAATAAACCCATACATAGGTTGCTCTGTGTAACCCATGGTAGTGCTTAGGCGTAGACTTCACAGAGTTAATTGACCAAAGGATATTATGTATCTGATCGTTGTTGATCCACACTTAAATGACCAGAAGTAAATAAAGTACAATCTATGTTGAGCGAGTGTGCAAAGGTACTAAGAGTTTTGTCAAGTAGGGGTTGCCAAAAGTGATATTGTCGGATAATGAAATGGGCTTCACAATCAAACATTATAGATTTCAAGAATTTTATGATATACATGTACTGATGCCGTCATTATATATCTGGGAGATTTGTGTAAATAGTCAAGAATTCATTGAAAAGTATGGCTGCGTCTTACATGGATATTACATTGACAAACTTTCTCTTTGGTTCACCAACCTCCTGCAACCAAAAAGTCGTTGGTGTCTTCCTACAGTGAGTCATCTGGATCATGGTTGCCACTGAAGAACCTTTACTTCTAAATGGTTGTTGGTTCTATAAGCTATTTGTCACGCTAACCTAGGTACAGGATGACCAAGAACCGGTGAGAGAACCACAACCAATAATGAACTAACCTTGGTCTTAGTAATTGGATCTTTCTTAGTCAGCTTCTTCAAACACAGCTGTAGCTCTGGAGTGATCAGGGGATCGACGCTCGGTGCCGCCAGCGAGGGGAACAATGCGGGGAGCTGAGTGCCGGCTATGTTCACCAAACCCGAGTCCAGCTTCACACTGCTGAGCAGCTCTGCACTACGGCCACTGCTTGATGGCTGGAATATGCACGCACTTCATTATAATAGAGCCTTATTCCTTGCAATGACACTATGTTGTGAAATGTGTTTGTTTACCATTTGCAATGGAGCTACATAATATACGAAACGAGCTGTACAAACGAACGTTTTATGGCAAGATACATTATTACGATGATATAACCACATTATATTAAGTCTATTTTAGAAGATAACACCCTTGAAATCAATTTAAAGTGCGGTTGTTTGATGCAAAAGATGTTTTGTTGAAGTTGAAGGAAACTCACCCGAGCATTATTTTTAGTCCTTTGACTTTGTTTGGTTTTACCACCCATCTTGAATGTTTTTTATATAGATTTAGTAATACATCTATGCAGAATTCCACGGGAAATTAAATTAATATTGATAAAATGACCAATTTACAAATTGGCGATTTGCCGTGATCACTTCACTTTTATTTTTTGACAATGACATGACACATCCAAACGCCAAACTTTTCTGTCATTATTGGTATTTATCCATGGAAGTAATAAGTACTGACTTAGGGCAGTAAACGTCTCAGCGAGAATCTTTTGAGTTTTTTAAAGTTTTTCCGCTCATTGTTTCGCCCTTCATCAAGTTGATTTGTTTATTTGTAGTGGTTGTGGGTTTGTGCGTTGGTGGTAAGATTGTACTTTGTGTTGTAACATTATTGGTATCATATAACTAATTTCTTAGCGTCGGTCGCCGGGATAATGGAGGTTATTCCTCCTGTCCCCCCGCCCCCTGATCCTCCTGATCCGACTCCAGCCTCGCCTATGTTGACTGAGGAGACTCGCTCTGCCTCTAAGCGTAGGATGGAGTCTGATGAAAATGGTTCTCCAGTCATCCAAAGTAAGAAAACGGTCACGTCGCCAGACATGGCCGCAGCCTCTATACAAACTATTTGGCATCACGCCTTGATGGTAATTGGTGTCAAAGAATACTCCACCGTGGACAAAGGTCCATTCATTATACACGTTGCGAGACAGGAACCTGACCCTGCAGCTGGCACAACAATTCGTCCCATCAAATTTGGTCAGTTCTTGAACAATCACCATGTTACAAACATTTGCTCTGATGGCATTAAACAAGTCGGCAGAAACCGAATTTCAGTTGAATTCCGTACGGCAGTTGATGCCAACAAATTCCTTGACAATACAGTTCTACTTTCTCAGTAGGTACAAATACATTGCTACTATCCCAACCTACAATATCACTCGTATGGGCCTTGTTCGCAACGTTCCGGTTGATATGTCAATGGAAGAATTCGCAACCAGTTTGGAAGTTCCAAATGGTTGTGGTTTTGTAGTCAAAGCTCGCCGTCTTAACAGAAAATCTAATGACGAAGGAAAAGTTACTTGGATTCCCACTCAGTCGGTCGTTCTTACCTTTAGAGGTCAAGTTCTGCCTCAAAGAGTATTCTCTTTCCATACCTCACTTACGGTTGAGGTCTATCAACTCCCGACAATCCAATGTCTAAATTGTTGCCGTTTTGGTCATGTCAAAGCTCAGTGTCGCTCTAAGCCACGCTGTTATAAATGCGCAAAAGATCACACTGGTGAAAGTTGTGAATTGGACGAGTCTAAAGCATCTTGCCTTCATTGTTCTGGTTGTCATTTCACTTCAAGCAGGCTATGTCCAGAACAAGATAGACAAAAATCCATAAAGGCATTTATGTCACAAAATGGCATTTCGTATGAGGAATCATCAACTCATTTCCCCAAGGTTGGAAGATCATATGCTGAGGTTGCTCAGACTTTGTTTTCTTCCCCTCTCTCCACCCATCAAGATCCTGCTCCCTTGCCCAACTCCCCCAATCATCGATCCTATATCAAAAACGTGTATGCAAAACCTCGTCCTCGAGTTCCATTGGGCAAATCCTACGACAAAGCATCCCATCAAGAAATTGTCTCCACCCCATCCTCATCTCTCACCAACGGTCACGCTTTCATGTCACAACCTCTGACCCAAGAGTCAGATAACCGTCAAAACTTCCTTATTGAAACCCTTCTTAGTATTTTAATTGAGTTGTGTTCATCGAACAACTCAACCTTACCGTCCAACGTTGCCCAGAAACTGTCCCAGATCTTCTCATTATCCAGTAACAATGGATCCAGTCTCCATTGTCCAGTGGAACGTGAAAAGTCTTCGAGCTCGGAAACCTGAGCTCATTCACTTAATATCTAAATTCTGCCCGTCGGTCATTGCCGTCTCGGAGTCATGGTTGAAGCCTGGAATTCAATTTAGGATTTCAGGTTACTCCTGTCTTCGAGACGACAGGGCTGACGGGCATGCAGGTAGTGCCCTGTTTGTCAGGCGTACCCTGCCTTTCTCCCAAATACCCCTTCCTTCCCACTCATTAGACATCAACTTAATAGCTATAAGAGTGTTTAATATTTCTTTTATTTCTATATATATCCCGCACCCTTACTCTGCATTAATACCTGATATTCTTCTTGTCATTTCTTCTGTCCCTTCTCCTATTATTCTGCTGGGTGATTTTAATGCCCATCACACATCATGGGGCTCTGGTCACTGTGACGTGTTTGCTCGCTTGCTCCTAGAAATGTTTGATGAGGCGAATCTCTGCGTCATTAACGATGGTTCTATTACCCGTAGAGTCTTACCTTCACAAGATCCAAAGAGTGCTGTCGATTTGACTATATGCTCCCCTTCTCTTTCCTCTCTTCTTTCTTGGAAAGTTCTGTCTAGTACATATGGTAGTGATCATTTCCCAATTCTTATTTCCATGCCAAATTGTGTTTCTCCGCAATGCAACTTCAACCCATGCTTAAAATATAGACTTGCAGGCGCCGATTGGCCTTCTTTTAGTTCCTATTTGGATAACACATCAGTAAATCTTACTCCAGTTTATTCGGAAAATGTTCTCTCTGCTTACTCAATGTTTGTAGACACAATTATTGCAAGTGCTAATGAGAATATTCCACTTAAAAAACAAGCTTCAACTCGTTTCAGAATATCTACTCCCTGGTGGGATTCGGATTGCACACTGGCTGTTAAGGAAAGGAAAACTGCCGAAATTGCTTATAATAATTACATGTCTCCTCCTAATTTTATAAAGTACCAACGGTGTGCGGCGAAGGTCAGAAGAGTTCTTTCGCTAAAAAAGAAACGTGGTTGGATAAATTACTGTGAAAACTTATCTCCTAGAACTCCTTCATCATTAGTCTGGAAGCAGATCAAGCGTTACAGAGGATCTTGCAATTCCATTAACATAACTGATAATGACCCTTCGTCTTGGATAGAGGCCTTCAGTAATAAATTGGCCCCACCTTCGGTTCCTTATTGTGATTCTATTCCTGATTCTACTTCTTTCCTTCCATCTCTTTCTAACTTTGACAGCAACTTTTCATTTCATGAGCTTCAACTTGCACTTGATGGGTTAAGGGATACATCTCCAGGAGTTGATGGTATTCCATACTCTTTCATTATCAAATCTCCTGATGGTGTTAAAGAATATTATTTAAATTTAATTAATAGATTTTTTGAGTATGGATCTATTCCAGATCAATGGAAGACCCAAATTATAATTCCAATACTCAAACCTGGAAAGAGTTCATCTGATCCAAATGGTTACAGACCTATTGCTTTGTCTTCTGTCTTAGCTAAAATCATGGAACACATGATAAAGTTTCGTCTGGAATGGATTGTTGAGAGTAAGGGTATTTTAGCTAAATCTCAGTATGGATTCAGAAAAGGCATGAGCACATTAGATGGTTTAAGTTTGATCACCACCGACATTCGTATTGCATTTGCCAAGAAAGAATCTTTGATAGCAGTTTTTCTTGATATTGCTGCGGCTTATGATAACGTCTTGCTTCCGGTACTCAGGAATAAACTTCAACAGCTGAGCATCCCTGAGAGACTTGTTCGATTCATAAGCAACTTACTAATGGATAGAAAGATTTTAATCAAACCTCAAAGCTCTCTTCTGCCGGTTCGCAATGTTTGGAAGGGCCTTCCTCAGGGTTCAGTATTAAGTCCTTTACTCTATAGTTTATATACCCATGATCTTGATCATTCTATTAGCCCTATCTGTCAGGTCCTGCAATATGCAGATGATTTGGCTATTTATATGCGAACTAATTCCATGGAAGACGCCAAAGATAACCTTAATACGGCTCTTACTCTCCTTGATGAATGGTTGAAAGATCATGGCCTATCCCTTTCGGCCTCCAAAAGTAGTTGTGTAGTATTTTCCAAAAAACGAATTCCTCCCGTCATAGAATTATATGTTGGCCAAGAGCTAATTAGACAAGTTAATGGTACTAAATTCTTAGGTATTCACTTGGACTCAAGAATGAATGGAGTCCCCCATGCTAATTACATATCGCAGATATGTGAAAAAAATGTTAATGTTCTTCGTTCTCTGTCAGGTGTTTGGTGGGGCTCTCATCCCTACTGCCAAAAACTACTTTATAATGCCATTGTTCGTAGTCATTTGGATTACGGATCTTTCCTCCTAGACCCATGTACCAAGTTAGCCCTGGGGAAATTGGATAGAGTTCAGTCAAAGTGTCTTAGAATAATTCTTGGTGCAATGAAGTCCTCCCCTATAAATGCCATGCAGGTAGAGTGTGTTGATCCTCCTCTTTCTCTTAGAAGGCAGTATCTTGCTGATCGTTTTTTCTTTAAACTAGTTCAGAATTCTCATCACCCTCTTCTTCAACTTTTAAATGATTTGTTTAGTATATTAGAACCTCATATTGATGATCATCAAGATAAAATTCCCTGTCTAGTACGTAGTTTTATGAAATATTCGCGCCTTCCTCATCCAGTCGTTCAAAGTCAAATCATGTCTCTTTTTTCCACGTCTTATGAAGCCTTAGTTTATCAACCTAACATTGTTCTAGATTTTGGTGTTGCTAAAACATCTGTTAATGCTCGACAATTTTTTTATGAACAATTGAATAGTAAATATCTTGGATGGCTTACCATATTCACAGATGCTTCCAAATTAAGCAACATTAGTCATGTAGGTTCAGCAGTTTGGATTCCCTCTTCTAAAATTATTCTTAGCTTCAAGAGTCCTTCGGTTACTTCAGTATTTACTGGTGAGTCAATTGCCCTTTTAGAGAGTATCAATTTTGTTATATCTCATAATCTTAATAAGTCCATTGTTTTCACTGATTCTAAGAGCTCCCTCCAGTCCATTCTATCAAATCCTTTTCGTTCCAAATCTAGATTCCCCATTATCCTTAAAATTCGTGAATCGCTATTAAAATGCCATGAACTTGGGATTAATATTGTCTTGGCATGGATCCCTGGTCATGCCGGTATCCCCGGCAATGAATCGGTGGACTCCTGCGCAAAGCAGGCCGCTCAGACAGGTTCTCTGGATTATCTCAAAATTTATCCCCATGACCTTTGTTCTCAGCCTAGTTCCCATTTAATTAAATCTTGGTCCAACATGTGGCTTACTTCTAGGTCTTTGAAAGGCAAGCACTTCGGCGATATTCAACCTGGAATTCCATCGAAACCGTGGTTCTTTAAATTTCGTAAAGCTGACAAAACGACAACCTCTACAATCTGTCGTCTTCGATTAGGTCATGCTTGTACACCTGTTCACCTTGCCAAAATAAGGGTCAGGGACCACTCCCTTTGCGAATGTGGATTAGACGAAGGCAACCTCGATCATTTACTTTTCTCTTGCCCCAGGCTGCGGCTATCTCTATATGATGTGTGCCCTCCTGAAATCCCCCGTCCTTTCTCCTCCAAACTACTTTTATCCTTAGTTTTTTCCCCCTTTATATCACTATTATGTAAATTTATTTATGTAAATAAAATTAAATTGTAGTGTGTATACCTATTACTTTTGGCTTATATCTATAATTTTGATATGCTTTAATCATTGTGCTGTGTTTTATTTGTGTAGTCCCTTAATAAATAAATCTCCTTTTGTTAACCTAAATAACTCTGGTTGAGTCTCCCTTATACAAGACTGTCTAATTTTCATACTCAGATCTCCATCGTTTTACCGTCTTAAATCTTGTCGACATCGACATTGGCAAAATTGTGGTAGCTAAAGCCACAGAAGCCATAATTAAAAGAAGAAGAAGTAATAAGTACTAACAGTACTTATTACTTCCATGTATTTATCAATCAATCAATCCTTGGAGCAAGGGAGCAAGGAATAAAATGGAGCGGCAGTCACTTTTAGCTTTTTTGTATTGAAAATTACCCACCTTTAGCTTGCCATTCAACCATTCATTCAATACTCTGTGATCTTTGATTGCCTTCATTCAATCAAAGTTTTGTTTACTTTTGGTGTTTTCGTAGTTTCTGTATTTTATTAGCAATTACCTATATTTTATACTAAACAAGTTGGATTTCACAATGCCTAAGTGTAATATTGTGCATTGTGGTACGCGTACGAGGCAAAGCCAGTATCGGCCGACTGATTTTACACAAGTGCTTCAACAGTTTACATTGAAATTGTAGTTTTGCTTCATTATTTTGTTCTAAATGTATGTTTCGTTAGTGAGATTTAGAGTAAACATAAGGACATTAGCCATTGTTGTGTAAAATATCATTATTTCATAGTAATTCATTTATTGCTTACAAGCTTAGAGAATTTATGTCTTACAAGATTGTTTACGACGGAACGGTCGGGCAAATAGCCGACCCAAAAACCGAGCACGCCTTATTTATCAGAACAACCGCCCTGTGAATCAATTGGACAGAGGGCACCGGAATGAAACCCTGACACCGAGAGTTGTGAAGTGCATGCACCATGATGGCACCTGGAAGTACCCTGAAGTACCTAATAAGTACAATTCTACGCGTACACAGCATGGATTTAGTGGTACGCATGGAAGTAATAAGTACTACGGTACGTAGTACTTATTACTTCCATGGTGGTACGTAGTATAAAAATTCCTTGTACAACAGACTTATTTACTACCATGGATTGCACTTGCACATCGTATTGTAGGTGGGTAGTTTGATAAATATTGTGGTGAACTTAGAGGTGGTGAAACGCTTAGTTTTTCTATCGACATTTTTTCCAATTAGCTTTATGAAAAACAAAATGCGTAACAATTTTTGATTTCCTTAAGCATTTTGTTTCATTAAAAAATAATCCAAAATGAGTTGAGCCTTCGTAAAATACTGTACCTACCTGAGTTGACCTAAGCGTTTAAAAAGAGCGCGCAATAGTTTTGGCGCACTTTAATATTTTTGCAGACCACGGCGTGACGCGGTGGCTGTGATGCGAGAGGTGCGGTTTCTATTCCTGCTGTAGGACAAATCGTCTGCGTGATCTGTACATATTTGTTCCGGGTCTGGGTGTAGGTAAAATGTACCAGCACCATGATAATCGTAGTTCCCGCCCTAACTTACCTGATACCCTGCCACGCGAATTCCTAGTGTGTGTGTATGTGGCTATTGGTTGTTATGATTATGGTAGTGTATATGTATGTAGGTACGTATATAACTTGTGTAGGTAGGTATACCTACTTATAATCTTGATAGAATTTTGTATGTACCTATTGGGTTCAGGAATGAGGATAGCTGATAGATTAGAGCCAATTAAAATAAAATATACGTACGTAGTATCTTGCATTGAAATGTCAATATATATATTTTTAATATTCATAAATTCAATATACATTATAATATCAAGTAAAATGAATTACTATAATTTATATAGGCAATATTTTAACACTGTTAATCTATGGGTAATTTTAACAATCTAAAGTTACTTAATTTAACAATTCTTCAGCAACCAGTCCACATCCACGCGCTTCGTTCGATCTCTCGATGTCACCAAATACAACAAGTTCAATTTATGGCAATAGGAATTCACATTTACCTACTTACCTACCGCTAAAACTATGTTATTTATAGTCAAAAGAAAGGAAGAAATACTTTAATAGCAATATTGATATTGCACAAGTAACCAATAGATCTTTAGTACATAATGCCGTTTTGTATAAAATAAAATTTGAATAAAAATTATATCAAATAGAAAGCCTTAAAGTTAAATTTGGCACAAGTTAAAGTACCTCGTAAACTCTATACGGGACCGTTATATATTACAAGTGTCCACGTCTTGCTATCGACATAAGTAATCTTTGGTTTATCTAGCCCACCGGACAATTTGGAAATCGCTTAAACATTAAAACATAAAATAGGAAAATATCAACAGTTTCAAATGTGATTGCTTAATACAACTTCGTTTTAGTGATAATATTCTTAGGTTAGTTTACAAAGTTGTTTTTTCTTTCAACAATATTTATATAAGACAATATTAACAACTTGCGAAGCAATTAAATCCAATTAGGTAAGAGGTGTATGTCAATTTTAAATACTGTTTTAATTTCAAGTTAAAAATGAGATTGCTTAATTATGCTCTATTTAAATACTGTAACAATGGTGTACAAACTATGCGGACTACTTCAAAACTTTTTATATAGTTATACTGATTGTAATATATTTTATTAAGTATTTATAACTGTAATTCGTTGATTTGAAACCCTTTCATTAAAATTAATTAGTCTACTTACATTATAAAATATATAAATAATCATTAGGTATGCAGGTAGATATCTCTTAAAATTGTATATTTGCTTAGGAACTTTCTGTTCTAACATACTGTTACAATGGAGATGGCTGTCGAATAATAAACTTTTCATTTCACGTCTTTATTACGTTTTCACTTAAGTTTTATATTGTTTTATAAGTACCTACCTGAAGACGGTAGGTATTTTAAGATGTGGAAATGTGGATCAGCAAAAATTTCTTGGCAAAACCTAAGAAAAGTTAAACATTCTTCTGAAGTTATTAGTGGTACCTAAGTATTTAATTTGTAGATCGTATTACACTTTGTGTAATATGGACCTCAATGAAGACCAAAAAACAAACGAGTAATCAAAGAGTAACCGATTAAGTACAGAAAAAAATCTAATGATGGTGATGGAAAACAAAAACAAATACAATAGGCTATCTATGTACAAGTTATGATTTGTAAATTATTATGAGTCGTTGTTACTTATTATCTTTGGAAGTAAGGGTCTAAAAGATAAAATATTTAATACGTTTATCATCGATTATGTTAATCCTATTGCATTCGAAAGCCAGATGTGCATTATTGTCATCATAGTATCAAAAAGGCGGCTTTGACCCCGCAATAAACGTTTAGGATGAGTAAAGCTATCATAATAGGGGTTAAAGTATGACTTTGAATTAAAATTATGCCGGCATGGTCCAAGATTCTTTAGATACAAATTATAAAATGTAATAATTGAAAATTTTAATGACATACCTACTATTGTTTGACTTTCAATTGTTTTTACATTCAGTATTTGAGTTAAACATGACCCTGAGGAGACCTCAAAAATAATTGTTGAATACAAGTTTCGACGTGGTTCGTGGACGCAGCAGATACAGCTCGCAATATACAATGCTGCTTTTGGAGAATACGACTAACAAACGCACTGTGAAGAATGAACCACGAGGAAGACCAGGCACTAAGGTAAATAACGATGAATTAAGTACAATTAATGGTGGAAGCCGATACCTATATATCAGTGTTTGAATATAAAACGGCAGTTTCTTACTTTAACCCCAATATTTACACAATAATAGATTATCTTATTTGTATAGGTACCTACACTTATTATTTACATAGAAACAGACGCTAGTTTGGACTATATAGAAAAGTTTTTAAACACAGCAGAGATCCCATATGAGTATTATGGAATGCTTTAAACTTAAATAAGATTGAATCTATCTAAACACTTATCATTAGAATACAAGAAGCTTAGGTTTACTAAATATTAAGTATTTTTTTAACACAGAATAAAATTTGTAAGATAATGGAACCGCTTAAAATCCTGTTACATTATATTTCAATATTTTAGTTGGTAAGTTTTAAGTAAATCCTGGAATTTTATAATCAAAAGCTCAACAAACTTGAGAATTTAATATTTTTCGGACAATGTACGTATGTTGTTACGTATTTTATCAAAAGTTTTTGAAGAAACTGTTACAGAGAATACTTATAAGGATTTAGCAATATTTTTAACGCTAGTTATATTGTCATCACAATAGACACCCAGGCCTTGAGAACCCTACATAAAGTTAGTTGCATTGGTTTTTGCAGTTGCGTCTCTAATTCATTATATTTCAAATTATGGCATTATCGATCCATAGTCAATCGCTAACCTAAATACGTAGGTACATTATAATTAAGAGTATTATTTAAATTGTATGGCTACAAAAAATAAAAATGTTCATTCGTTGAGTATTATGTTATAGGTACTGGCCTTTGGAGTCTAGCACGTTAACTATAAATATAGGTGTATGTTTTTATGCTAGCAAATAAAAAACATTTTTTTTGGCATCATGATTTGCTTGGCACTTTTTTGGTACATTTTTGGCACTAATATATAATAAAAATAGTAAATTCAAAATTATATAATTTATACGTTAAAATAATATGACGTTGAGCAATGACCTTACTTCAAAATGAAAATACCGAGCGACGAATACTTTATGAGCATTATTATTATGCGACAAGCGATCCTTCCTTTAACGACACTCGCTGAGGTTCTAATTTGGCTTGAAAGGCTTCAGCTGACAAGAGGACACCATCTTTATTGGCTTTCGATGAGAAAATCTAATTATCTCACAGCAAAACACCAAAATCAAACTGGGAAACGGTCTTTAGACTGAAATGTTTGTTTTCACTTGCAACCATAACATTGGCTGGTCTTGTCTAATCCCGGTACGGCTTGCAGATCGCGAATCTGTGGTTCATGTGCTGGCTGTAGGAGCCGGAGTGCGAGAACTTTTTCAAGCACTTGCAGCACTGGAAAGGCTTCTCGCCCGTGTGCAGCCGCTTGTGCTCCGTCAGGTGGTGTTTGTGCTTGAACGCCTTCGGGCATTGCAGGCACTTGTACGGACGCTGGCCTGTAAGGGATGAAATATTTCATTACATCTTGCTACTACTAGTACTTCGTGTCACCCGTTCTTTCTTGGTCACCATGCGTTAGGTCAGAGACCAGCTATGGTGGCCCTGGAAAGGATTAGTGTGATGAAAAGGTTTACGAATGGATTAGTATTTAACATAACACCCAAAAGTCACATACACTCTTGATCCCACACTAGGATTCCCTGTGTCGTGGGTATCAGGAATTACGAGAACCATGGTACCATAACATCCGCAGACCCGTAAAAAATATTTGCAGACCATACAAACATTTGTCCCACAGCGGGAATCGTACCCATTCTCAATTGATGACAAATAGATTTGGAACTCACCTGAGTGTTCATATTTGTGTCTTGCGAGGGAGCTCTGCTTCACGAAAGTCTTGTCGCATTGATCGCAGACAAACTGTCCCTCGCCCTCCTTGAATTCACTCTTGAGCTTACTCTTCTTAAGTATAGTCGCATCATCTTCGTATTCAGTCGGTGCATGCATGTCGTCCCAAGACGCGCGCTCGTACGATGGACTCGAGCCGTGCCGGTTGATGTCTGCCGACAAATGCATGTTCAGGATCGGGGAGCGCGCGTTCGCCATGTCATTGTAGTGTAACAGCTTGTCCATCGGCATCATAGGGTTCAGTTTCTGTGGCAGTAACCGTTTCTGCCCATTCAAGTTCTCACCGGGAGATGGCGAGAGTCGAAAGTCAGTGAACGACGAAGAGGAACAATTGGAATGTGGATACGCGTTCATATAGTTGGGGCGCTGCGGTGTTGGGCTGCGCGAGGATTTCTGACTTAGATTGACCGCTTCCTCGGAATCGGAATGTGTTACTGAAATACTGCACGGTGGAGACGGCGATGGACTGGATGTCACCGACGGGTTCGACTTCTTCGTTGACAAGTCTAGAGGCTGGTCAGACACCGAAGTGGACTGGGTCATTCTTCGGAATCTTGCCCTGTTATTTTGGAACCACACCTGCACCACCCTGTTATCGAGGCCGATCTGTTGAGCTATTCTCTTGAACTCTTCACGGTTAGGTCTCGGGTTTATCGCATAGTGTTCTTTGAGCGTCACCTGCTGTTCCTCGCTCAGTGCTGTGCGCACTCTGATTTTCCTGTCACCGTCGTGGATCGATCCCTTCTCGTCGCGTTCATCCCGGCTGAAATCTTCGTCTTCACTCGCACTCACTCCGCTCTGAGCGGAAGTGCGCATTTCCATCTCCATTTCTAACCTGTTAAGAGCTACCGTTTCGGCCACTTGAGCTGCCAAGCTTTCATGCTTTCTGAATAAACCGTTACAAACTACCTTCTCATGATCCAATAAATCACTTTTGTTAGCGAAAGTAGCATTACATTTTAAACATCTCTGAGGATTTTCGGCCTCTGGTTCCTCTTTTATGACCATGTTAGGAGTGAGTGGTGACTCTCTGCTCGGACAAACATTTCCAGAAACTGGAGAGAGATTCTCCATGTTTGCTCTGAAGAAATGTTTGGTCACAGATGCACTCACAGATTCGAGTATCGTATTGAAACCGGAGTGGTTGTTATCAATTTCGTTGCCATTATTATTCAAAGGGACGGAGTCGTAGTTGCGGGCCTGCGACCTCAAATCGCTCTCCCGATCCTCTTGTTCTTTTTTTATTGTTACAGCATCGTCATCTTCGATGTCCATGACGAGCTCGGCGCTGCCTTCCGAACGTTTGTCGTCTTCTTCTGTGACCTCCTCGATCAAATCTTCAGGGTTTGTGGGATGCGGGCTAATTTGCTTGATGGGACTAGCGGGATTCTCGATTTTCCTCTGAGGATATTGTGACGAAGCCAACTGCTCGAATAGTTGGCTGAGCGAAGAGGGCAGGCTGTAGGGCGTGATGCCGCTAGCAGGGCTCATCGGCATTCCGGGAGGCATGTAGAATGGATTCATGCCGGGTTGTCCTAGAGGCGTACGATGGAAGCTGTTCTCTTGAGAGGACATGGAAGCGAAGAAAGCCGCGGCTTCATTGTACTTAGGCAGGATGGGGAAGAAAGAGTTGCCGTTTGACGCAATGTTATTGTTCAGTTGCGACGCGACCATGGCGTTAGCGCGCTTTCTAGAGGGACTCCTGTCGGGGTTGAGGGCGGGGTTATTCGGCTTTATTCTTCCCATCTTGAGGTTCATGACCAGACACTTTTTAGAGGTCATATGACTCGAGTAAGAGCCGGAATGGGAGAATTTCTTCCCGCAGTTGGCGCATTCAAACGGTTTCTCTCCGCTGTGTATTCGAAGATGTTCTTTGAGATGATGCTTAAACTTGAAGGCTTTATCACAGTCGTTGCACTTGAACTTACGGAGCTGCGCGCTCTCGTCGTGACTGATCATGTGCCTCTGCAGGCGATACACGTTTGCGAAGCTCTTGTGGCAGATCTTGCATGTCTGTTGACAAAGGAAATATCTTGTTAATTGAAGTGCCTATGGATGGTGCATTCATAAACAGACAATAAATAAATTAAAACCTGTGCTAGTCTTTGAAAATGTAACAACATTATCGAATCTTAATTATACCGCCGAGTTTGAGCTCAATGCTTCAGCACCACTTTTAATCGATATTGAATTCACCGCAACAACTACCTACTGAATTCTAAGAATGAGCTTTACAACTTATGTGACTTTAAAGCATTATGAAGTCTGTTCACTGACATATTTGAGTGTATCCACCTGTGTGCTCGGCGAGTGCAGTGTCTCGTGCCGCTCGAGCTGGTCGCGCGTGGGGTAGGCGCCGCGGCACTGGGAGCACGCGAAGGGTCCGCCAGGCCCGAGGGGCGAGCCGCTCCGGTCCTCCTCCTCTTCAGGCGGTTTAGCCTCACCACCGCCAGAGGCCAGCGGACGGACTGCAACAACGAGAGACGCTTTTTACGGGGATGGCTAGAGTATAGGGACAACTAAGTTGTTAAAATATAATGGAGTATTGCGCAGAGAACTGGTTCGATAATCCTAGAACTAAAAATTCCAATCCACCAAGTAAGCTTGATAGTTGACATAGCTCCATAGCAGTAAAGAAAAGATTAACACCGTTTTAATCAGGTAATTCTGAAGAAAAAAACTAAATGGCAGACGCTACCTCTCAGACGCTACCTCAAAATAAAACTCTCTGTACGTTAGAGATAATTGTCTAAGAATATGACGTCTGACGTCGTGCCTACGTACCGTACGTAAGAAGTACGATATTCAAGCATTATGTTGTGTAATTGAGGATTAATAAAGTGGGTAAGTAACGTTTAACAACTGTAAATACAATAAAAACAGTTGAAAAGGCAATCATCAATGATTTGTGAGGACAATATCGCACACAACCGAACCAACATTAAACACCTCTCATGGCACGGTAGGTACTCATCCCCTGTCGGATACAAAACAATTATCCGTGTAACATTGTCCATAAAATTATCACGGCACCTTCGTCCAGCTTTATAAAAATAAACATGGCGGTAACAATTCGATTTGGACGGTTATTTCGGTAATACTCATGTACTAAAAAGCAGGAGCGCCTTCGATCTACCATTCATGTCGTACATTTGATTATACTCGTAAAATCGCTCTACACTCACTAATCCTGTTTAATATATTTACCAAAATTGGCTGTGGAAAATCCACAAACAATTATAAATTGGTTTAGGTGTACAAATCACAATGAAAAAATATATTTAGCCTCCACCTCTATACACATCACCGTAGCAAAGGGTCTACGGCGTAGACACCTTGAGAATTAAACCTTTTGCTGCACATACGAATTGATTCCATTCCTTTCCTAGGGTGGTCATACACGAAACTGCATACCTGACAGGTTTACCCGAACAGATTACCTGTACAGGTAAACCGGAACGTTTATGTGATAAAACCGTAGGGATAACTGTACGATATTATCACATACACGTTCCGGTTTACCTCCGGGTAATCTGTTTAGTTAAACCTGTCAGGTGAATATACCGATGCGTGTATGACCACCATTAGACAGGCATTAATGTATAGTTAACCACAACCACGTCAAAGTCAAATTCAAAGTTACAAATATTTTATTTAATGATTTAAATTAATAAGTGAAGTGAAGTGAAATCACAAAGACCTTTTTGAATCCACGGCCCTATTGATATTTTAATTGATTTAAAAACCTACTATTGTGAGATTTTAGCTTTACCTTTGAATAATCAGAGATTTTCAGAGAAAACCTATATTTATGATTACGATCTGTGTTAAAAAAATTATGGTCATACAATTTAGCGCTGCATTATTATTTGGAACTACATTATATGTAATTTTTACTGCATGTCTATAAGGCAGGTAACTTGAATACTTTTAGGCAACTAGCTATAGTTGTTGAAATCAGGTTTGTCTGAAATAAGATGGGTCGGCAACAACGTAACGGTCACACAGAAAACTACGAGAGACGCGCGGGATAGAGGAAGCTGAAAAAAACGACCTGAACCTATACCTAGCACAGCAGTATATGATTTATGGCTGAGAATAGTTTGATAAAGTTTTATAAAATTGTAATCTTATACATTTATCATACTTTAACCTGGTTACTAACGCAGAGACCAAGAAAGAGCCAGTGACACGACACACAAACAAAACTTGTAATCCGTTTTTGCTGATAACAATGAGGGTAAATTGTAGAGCTTGGGCTCTCCGACTAGGTAGGTAAAATCATTTTTAAAAACCCGAGTGGCGGCGGCGTGTGCCGTAAATCAAATATAATAAAGAGCAAACGTGACGTATTAATTAGTGGGAACAAGCCCGTGTGCTGCCTAGATCATCATCATCATTATCAGACTGTACAAGTCCACTGCTGGACATAGGCCTCTTCCCTAGAATGCCTCGACAAACAATCTTGAGCTGCCTCCATCCACCTACTACCTGCGACGTTTATAATGTCTTTAGTCCATCGAGTGGAGGGCGTTCCTCTACCGCGTCAACTGATATGTGGTCTCCACTAGAGAATCTATATATTCCCTAACGGTTATCAGTTCAGAGCTATAATGACCTGACCTGCCCATTGCCACTTCAACTTGCTAATTCTACCCGTTGTTGGTGTAGTTGTGAAGCTGTCAGAATGGTATGGGTTAAATCTTCGAATACCAGTACTGGCGAACGCCGGTTTTTAGGAAAATTTTATGAAACACGACCTCTTTACCAATGAATCTTCAATTAAACTAACTATTCTACGGAACTAGGTAAACGAGCTGATTTATAAATGCGGTTTATATTTAAAATTAATATTTACCGCGTAAGGTAAGTAAACATGTGGTTCTTATTGAATTGTAAATAGAACATAGTTAGCTAATTTATGCTTATGTTATCTATCATTATTATGGCTCCTCAGAATTGTGTCATCGTAGAACTGGTAATCCCCTATAAATAATAGGCTACCTAATTGAATATAATCCATTCTATTAGACGACTAATATATTTGTATATAATATAATTATATTAGGTACATACTTATTAAAATATTATGTTTTGAGATCTCGAAAACGGCTCTAATGATTTCGATAAATTTGTTATATGTAGGTTTTTGGGGGTAAAAAATCGATCTAGCTAGTATTCATCTCTGGAAAAACGCGTTTTTCAGAGTTTTCAGAGCAAAGCTCGGTTACCCAGGTAATTATGTTAAGTATAACATAATTAACATTACAGCGCAGCGCAGCGGGAATCGAACCCACACTCCCAGTCTCCACCTCTCAGTCGGCTATTCGCCCGTTGTGTCACAGAGGTCATCATTGTTATTTCTAAAATCGTAATATAAAAAGCAATTTACATAAATTTATAAGGCATACTTAGTCTTGCTACTCCATACTAGATGGCGCTAGGTGTCGTGGTGCTGAGTTAGTACGGAGCGCGAACTCTAACATTAATAGTTTCACTCTTCAGCTTAAACATTTAAATTTATGGATAATAATAATCACACATTATAATGTGATAAATGTTTTCGTTGACTAAAAGCAATTTCATTTGATTTTTTATAATTTCTTTGTAAGTTGGTAGGAATTCTTTTGTTTTATAAAAGTGGTAGGTACCACAAACACAGTGTCGGTCCTCAGATAGAGCGGATGGGCACCTACCTACACTATCGACTGCAGTAATCTGCGGGCTCCGTAACTATTGTTTTATTCAATGGCGGGCATTGCGTCCGTTACCCGCCGATAAAACACCTACGCATACCACCGCGGCTTCCTATTGCCCTGGTAGGTAATTATCAACACACGTGTGACGTGTGCCATTTTGTCGACGAAAAAACTATTTTTTTAAACTTTTACGGCCACTGGGAAATTCGTCACTTTTTCAAGATTGAAAAATGTGCCTAATGTTGAAGATTAATCTATCAACATTAGGCACAGTTTATTTAACAGGCATATTTTTTTTTCTAGGTTATAGTTTATTGAATTGTATGGTACTTCCCGTATTAACGGTGGATGTGGATGGAGGCGGCCCAAGACCTTTCATTGTCATTGCCTTAATCTATGGGGATGATCTAGCAGTGGATTTCTAATACCGGCTGATGATATTAATTTGCAAGATTCCACCCGGACAAACATACATACCTACTTTGCAAGTTAAATAAAAGTTTATTAATAATTAACTAATACTTAATTTATTTATTTTGCTAAAGCTTGTAAAAATAGAGTTTACTTTTTGAAATTGTACAATGTAATTCTTATTAAACATGTGATTACCGCAAACACCAATAGTTCAGGAGATAACAGGTTGATTGTTGATCGGCACCACTCAGTTTTGATTGGTTGCACCTGTGCTTGCCAGAGCGAGAGAGAACATAAAGAAAAACTCCGCCTGTAGCCATGTTGTATCGTTTTGTGGACTTTAATTGCGTGTGAATAATATTGTTGTGTTCGGATGTAAATTGTGGTTTATTATTTATTATAATGTTGGTAGGCACAGAATGCATACCTATATGGCGGTTTTGTCTAAGAATTACACAAGTCTCTTTGTTCTAGAATGTAGGTAGAGTCATACGTGTAATGCGTGTAAATCTATTTTTATGAAACGTGTAGAGTCATGTAAAATTACTTCAAAAATGATTTTTGAGAATACCGATCATGTTTATAGAGCATCGCTTTTGTATAACGCTGACATATACTTTTAAACTAGTGGTTCGCCCCGAACTGAGACCTCGCGATAACACCTTTATCAGCCCGACTACTTAACCAAGTAATTTACATTTTTCTATTAACAACTCTAATTTCCTATACATCATCGAAATAACCTTTGAATAGGGCTAAGCAACGGGCGTAATACTACATCCCTGTTAGTACCTATATCAAGTACCTGACGAATTAATTGATAACGTCCTTTTGACAAAAACCATAGAACTCCAGCGTCATTCAAATTCCTAGAAATGGGAGGTCAGCAATGGATGTTATATTGGTTTCTGTTTTATGGAGTACAAGTTTCTAAATTCTTCAGTTTCAGACTTTTCCCTGTAGTTGTGACACAAAAGCCACAAGCATACCAAATTTCAGCATTGTGGGATTGCTGGAAGTACCCTAGAATTTTTGATTTTTACGTTTTTTATTTTCGCTAATATCTCAAAAACTACAAAGGCTAAATAGTTATTAAAAACAGTTTTGAAATGTCCACCCAAAGCGCTTTCATTAGTCACCCCACTTGATCTGACTGTCTCACTTTTATTTTTTACCCCCTCTTGGACCCCAATATCTCAGCAACCCCCTGACCGATATAGCTCATAACCTTACCTACAAATTGTACCAATACTATCTACCCCCATACCAAATTTCATGAAGATCGGATTAACGGTTTGGAAGTTTTCATCGGACAAACATACATACATACATACATACAAACGCCGATTCTTCCATCTTGACTCAGAGAACTCGCTTCGCTCGTTCAACAAGACTTTGGTAAATAAAACCTGTGTTTATGTTTCAGTGGGGCATGTACCTAGGTATCTGGGTAAAGGCTTATGAATAACTAATTTTTATTAATTCTATGGTAAAGGTATAGTACGATTTGGGTACGCACTAAAGGTAGATCCTACCTAAGTATTAGATACGTATTGATATTGCGTTTTCCGAAACTTTGTTGTTGTGCCAGAAGTGTTGGAGACGGGTTTTGATTCAACAGATTACAGTCTAGACTCGACGACAATATTTGCTATTATTTTTTTTTCCGAAAACAGTGACATTCATTGCATCGAAAATTAAGCTCAAATTTTTTTCAAAATTTCGCCGAAGTTTTTTAGGAAAACATCAAAATATGAATTGTTAACAAAATAGAAGGCACAGCTTTGCGCAGTTTATGATCATTTTAAAATTATTCAAATGTAAGAAAAGTTTTTATGTATTATTTAAAATTTTAAAATGCTCTAACAAACAAGCAATATATAAAAGTTTCAACGTAAAGGTTACTCTGTATTACTTAACCACAATGCATTGTTGTCTGTTATAAGCATAGAAGGTATACAACCACCTAACGTAATTTTGATACTATAGCTATTATAAAGAATTCTGAAATTTTATCACATATGTATTTAATAAAATTATAAATGATTTATTAACTATCGGAGATAATCCTATTAATGCCGTGTTGTGTCCGGACTAAGAATAGTCCCTCTTTCTCCCGTGGATTTAGTAAAAGCCTTACTAAGGGATACAGCTGGGCAGTAGAATCCACCTGAGTACTTATCACCAAAAAAAGAGTTGGGGAGGCCTCGTCCATCAGTAAATAGGCTAGTGATGATGAACCCTATTAATCTATTGTAAATACGAAAGTGTGAGTTTGACTTAATCATACCCTATCGGCTGAAACGGTTACATTGTGGTATCAACAGAGATAAATAAGCCTGGAATGACACAGGGTTTATTATCTCGGCACCACGCGAGCGAAGCCGTGGACGGATACTAGTAATACATATTGTTTGAAATGTTATAGGTAAATTACCTGATTGATTGATACCTTTTTACAAGCTTTTATTTAACTTGCAATGTATGTAGGTATGTTTGTCCGGGTGGAATATTGCAAATGAATTTTAAATCAGTTATCTTTAAATGATTGAAATGGAATTTTTTCATACCTGTCAAGTCCAGATGTCAATACAATATTATGGTGACGACGAGCTGATCTGATGATAGAGACGGAAGGTGGACAACGGAGCTCCTCTATGATTAGTAGTAGCCTGGCAGTGTTTGGGCTCATTTTGATCAGGTTCCGATAACAAATTTAACAAAAGCTTGATTTGAAAAATAAATTTTTCAACAATAAACTTATTATTTGAAAGCTTTTAGTTAGTGTTTTTAAACGAATACCATTTTCGAACATAGGTAGGTACGTAACTATCAATTCAAATAAACAAAACATTATGAATACTGAAGTCACCCTAAATGGAAACGAATGCGGTTACAGCACCCAATATGGTAATAAAGGTAAATTCAAAACATGTCACTTAGCAGCTAAAATTAAAACAAAGTCTCATCCACGGTCAAGTTGGACTCAAATAGACCCATTAGATACACACTTTAGTGCCTAATGCTCTGATTCAGAGAGGTGAAAGGGAAAACAGAACAAAATCTCCCGTGATTCACTGACATGAGTCAGGAACTGCTAAGGTAGGGGACTTATCTTTAAGTAGGTAATAATGTTTGTCAAGTGATAAACAAATGGAACGCCAACGCTGCTCCAGACGTTGATGTTGTGTGCAGCAAACAAGCAATTAGTGCTCGAGGTAACTAATAAGGTGTTTGGTTTAGCTTATCGATTCGAGGAACAGTGTGCTTTTGCACCCTTATCAGACTTAGGTATAATTATAACATTGACATAATTATTATCGTTATATATAGGTTTATTAGGTAAGTACGGTAACGAAACCGATAATAAACTCGACGTCATGCAAATAATTAAATACTCGATTTCATTATTTTGAAGTTCCTAAATAAATAGTTTTTTAAGTCGAAATCAGAAAAGTACGTATTATTATGTCTTTATTAAAAAAAATACTAGTGCAAATTTCAGTAATGATAAAATTAAAACAGTTTTTGTTACCAACATCGCTGTTTTCACAAAAACAATTTATTATTTTTATTCGTTTTAACAACTTAAAAGTCGTAATCATGTATCAAAAATTCATTGAAAATGTTATTACTTTCTAGTGACAGAACATCAACACAAAATAAAATAATGATCGCCACAGTTTGCTCTTTCAAAAACCTATACTTATCTAAGCAATTGTTCATCAATCATCGTTTCATCACTCATACTTGTAATGCCTACATTATAGGGAAGTTTGAAAATATTCTTGAACCTGTTGTTTAAACTCTAATACAATTAGGTATTTTCATTTTATAATAATACAAACGTCTCTAAAAGCGTCTGCTCTACGGAGAGCAACAATAAAACAACTTTAGACTAATTTATTTATCCGCGTTTCAATTTCGGATCTACAACACTACGCTCTGTGGCTCGGCCGATCGCATCAAACACTCTTATTTTTTCATCCACTCAGACAGGCGGCACTCAAAAGAGGAAGAATGAAATAAAAAGTAAGAGAGAAAAAGCAAATGAATTAAAACAACATAATCATTTACGATTTAAGATGGTGAAAGCGAGCGGGTTCCCCTCGACAAACGAAACTTTCTTTCAAGTCTGTGTGTACCTGTTCCCGATTCTCAAGTGGATGAATTATATCCCGAGGGAGGCGAGGGGAGATTACCAACACGGACGGTTATTTCTAATGAAGACGTGCTCGAGTTTTATTCTGAATGCCACCGAGGTGATATCATATTCACCTGCCTCCATTCTCGGAGGTAAGCACAACTTTTCCAAACTTTTCTCAGATTTTTTTACAAGTCTTCGACAAAGTTCGCAAAATTAATAATTATGAAGTCGTCAAAGTAAACATGGTGGCAATGAAAGTGAATAGGAAAGAGATAACAAATGTAATGGTTATAAAATGAATAGATAAGAGCACAGAAAAAATAAATAAAGATGAAAAAAAGTTAAATGCAAAAATAAACAAACAGAAAAGAAGCTTACTTAAGGCCGCGAGCCGCCTGGCAGAGGTGGTTGACGTGGGGACTTGCTTACTCCTCATGTCCGCAAGCCAACCGGCCGCCAAGCATTCGTACCAACCGCCAACTCCCATAAGCGAGCTCTGCACTTTCATCGAGCGACACCTTCACACACTGACCACCGGCTATCGGATATCGCGGACGCACTTCGCGGGGCGTCGGGGTCGAAACTACGTCCTACTGCACAAATTCACAGCCTCCGCTGACGTCAGCGGGACAAGTCCTAGAGTCGGAGCTCGAGGGTGCGCCGCGGTCCGGCGGCGCTACTCACATCGACAGGCGCCCCACACGTTGGCCAGGCTCCACAGGCGGTACGAGTAGCTGTCACCATAGCACCCGAACATGCTCTCATCGGTTCTCGCGACCATGGCCCGCGCGCGCGGACGGACGTGCTTTCTGCGGCGCTGCGCGCCAAGGAATGAGCGGAGCCGGCCCGCCTCCGGCCCCGCGCCCCCGCAGCGTGCGGCCCCGCCCCCCACCACCTCCCCCCACCTCTACTTAATTAGTAGAGCCGACTGGCCAGCCGCGGCCCTGCCGTGTCTGTCGCCGATAACGATACCGGCCGAGCGATTCTAAACACCTTTGCGACGTAATGGCCCTCGAACACATGCGACCGACTTGACTCTCTCTACCTATGAGTTGTTTATTTACATGCTCTACGCTCCACCTTCTCGGTATCTACCTGTCTCTATCATGCGATGTTTCTATTCTATGCAGTCAAATTATTTTGAAGACGCAATCTCATTTTGGTATTTTTATAAAATGTAGAGCAACCAAAGCAGATAACCATTATTAGTAGGACCTACACAAGTTGGTAGGTTATTTTAATAATTATTAATTTATGGTACAGTGACCTTACTTTTTATCTGATTTTGAATTTATTGATTTTAAATTAGCGGATTATTTATTATAATACAAGTTAATATGGATGAGGATGGGCAGCAGCATCCACCTGAGTGCTTAACACCAAACTGCGATTACCAATCGCCAACCAACGCCTGCCAAGCGTGGTGATGATAGCAAATCCCCCCATTGCATTCCATGACAACTTGTACAGCAGCAGTAGACGTATACAAAATGGTGATGATATATTAAAGACTATTTATTGAGTAAGTATGTATTTCTGAAATTAAAATAAAATAATTATAATGCATTTTGTTTTCACCGTGTAGCTTTAGTTCCGCTTTTCGTCACTAGATGGCGTTAGTAGTCTCTAGAGCGTTTACGCTGGCTCTACGTGGTGGATCGTTAATTTTAAACGAATTTTTTAACTACTTTATCGAAGTTTACAATGTTTAAAAAAACAATTAAGTGAGTACTTTGTTGATATGTACCAACGCGTTTAATTCATATTCTATAGGGTTGGTACTAGTTGGTTCTGGTAGTGTTGCTCTAGACTCTAAAGCAACACGAAACTACTAAAATAATAATGTATTTCTCTAGAGTCTAGAGAAATACCTAACCTACAATAAGGTAAGAAATAACTTACTTAGTTATCTTTAATTTTGTAAATTGGCCATTGTTGCTATTTATTCCAAGAAGGTAGATATTATAATTAAATTAAAAATATATCAGTCTTAGTCGAACCATAATTATTATATTATTATGTAGGTTGGTCCTTACTATCCTACTAAACACAGAAGAGATGGTATACAACCTAAGAACAAAGCCCACAGAGTGGCGGTAAACTTATACTACCATTTATTATTTTTTACTTAACTCTACATTTACAATTTTGAACTCTACCGTCTCAAAATCAAGGTTATTTATGGAAGTAGGTAGGTAGGTATAAGTTGTAAATTGTGTAACTTGGAGACAATAGTACCTTGGACACACGTGCGGAACACGTGTCCGATGCCACACCTAGAGCTTTGTCTCGTGTAAAAAGGCTTTATTCTGAAGAATGAGTGCATTGTTTGCTTGTTACTTAAATGTTTAAGCTTATTTATGGGTTTTAGAAAAGCTCATTATGACTTTAGTCGCTATCGCTACACCTTCAAATAGATTCCTCAGTTTGCATGTTTTGATGTTGAAAAAAACTATTGCGTGTTTGATTTTGGTATAATAATTATATTTATGTGTGATTCAGGTGAATGTCTAGTCTAACCATCTAAACACACTTACTTGAGCAATGTCTATAAATAGTAAGTTATTCATTTTACTCCGTCTAAAAATGTGGTTATTTCTGTAACCGAGTAATGAGTCAACCTTTTGGATATTGTTTACTATACAAACGTGTACTTATAGCTCGTTATATGTAGGTACTTTAGGTATTCTAAGTGAGAGAATGGACACTACTATCTACCTATTAGTCATTGTTTTGACAAATAACATTATTGTTCGTTTAATAGGTGGGATATAAATTGCGGATTGCTTGAAAATATTATTATCTAGATGCAAGTGGTTTTAAATTTTGATTAATAGGTAATTTTACTGTCTTCTTTACAGACACGGCTCTACAAAAGCCCATAACTTTTTCTCTTGTAGGTAATACATACCATACAAAAAGTACCAAAATAATAAATAAATTGTCAGAACACAAATGACGTATGTTATTGTGAAATCGGTTAATAACACCAAGAAAAACAATTAATACAATTTTTTTATACCTACAGTTTATTACTTCAAAATTAGAACCAATTTAAAATATTATTATCATTCTAAAACAGTTAAAGCAGTCTTACAACATTCAGCATACCTGGCATTCTGCAGTAAGAATGCAATGATAGTATTTTGAAAATATCTTTGGTTATACTTCTATTTTAAGATGTTCTAATTTAATAATAAAAACCGGCCAAGTACGTGTTGGAAAAGTGCAGGGCACCGTAGTAAATGGACAGTTTTTCCTGCATAACTCAAAACATAATAACATATAACAAACAAAGAATATTATATTTTTTTTGGAGAGTTTCCACGACAATTCAACATGGGGAATTACAAGTTTCAGGTAATTAAGTTTAGAAATGCCAGGGGAATTACATTGTAAACAATTTAAGTTCACTCTTTGATTATATACACACAGTACAGTGTGTATATAATCGAAGGGTTCACTGACCAAACGGCTAACCAAAAAATATGGAACAAAACACTGCCTCATGTAATTTTTCTCCTTTTTAACGATATATAAAATTAAGGAGTTTGCTTAGAATAAATCACCCGGTCTTCACATGTATAATGGAGGCAAATGAGTAATATTTTATTTTTTTTCAAATTGGGGTCCGCATTTTGCTTTTTATCTGTGAAAGTTATCTGTGTCAGAAAAGGACGGACCAACGAAGGCCTGAACGATCTTAGAAGGGTTCTTTGCCGGACTACGGAACTCCTGTAAAAGCATTGTAAAAAACAAAGGCGACTGCACACTAGGTGTGGTGATGGTTGACGGTTGAATGTGTCCACCTCGACACACGTGCACGTCGCGTCGTGTGGGGTATAGCTTTACGTGTGGCCACTTTATACTGCACCGATGTCATGAGGGATTATTGTGTTTTTATGCCTGGGATAAAAAAATGAATATCACTTTTATTTAGGTACTATTGATCAGAAATAATGGATCAAAATCTACAAAGTACCTCAAGGATCGTATCTTATTTGCCTCATTTTCTTTCTTTGATGACCTCCTTGGTTCAGCGTGCTAGCCATCTGAGACGCAAGAGGGAGCGGGTTCAATTCTACCTGCGAAATAAAAAAAATGATTGCATGATCTGCAAATATATTTTGTTCCGGGTTTGTGTGTTTTGTTGTAAGTAGATAATCTAGAGTTATCGTGAATTTAATTTGGAAAGTCACAAGGTTTTGAACATTTGCAGTTGCCATGGAATGTAAACAATTTATTTTTATATCAATTTCCATGTATGTTGTTCCATGCACGGCCATGCTGTTTATATTTAGCACATAACCGTGAACTTACATCAGTAGACTTTCTCACGTTCATCGCAAAACATCTGGCGTCCAGGCCAGGCCAAGTCAGGTAACTTATTGTTTTACTGGGCTGTAAAATGTGACAGTTCTTTATTGCCTTACGGTTGCTGGTGTAGTCGCAGCTTTATGTTTGTGAATTATGGGGTTTGCATCATCTGTCATTTCATTATTTGGTAAACGATTTATTTACTTTTAAAGCAGTGCTCTACAATACCAGCTCTCCATGTTTTTGTTCTAGGCTCTCCCAAAAAAGTTCTATGGTTTTACCTGTTTGAAAAACTTCAGGTAGTCCTTACTTTTGAACGATGATGAACTAAGTTAAGGCATAGTGGGTGAAAGATAATACTTTTCTAACAGTACAAAAAACACCGCATTTTGTCATCTAGTGACCATAACCTTTTAGTAAATGCAAATATCTATCACATTAACGAATTGTTTTCATAATTGTACGCGTCATGCACACATGGGGTACTCGTGATAATTTTCAAATTTATTCCCGCCATTTGGCTTTGAATCGGTCCTCGTACCGGCGACATAAACTATAACGATATTGTCAGAGTATCGAAATTACCCGTTTGCATTCGCGGTGGTGGTATACCTACATGTGCAGTGCACAAGGGTTGAGGCTTGTGTAGGTCAGGTGAAGGGTTCAGAGTCTGGCAAAAAGTGAAAGTTAATTAAACCAAAAACAAAAAAAACTTATCATCAACTTCAAGGATCTTATCAGGTGGAAATCGGGACATCTAAGATGTTATTTATTGTGGTTCCACTTTGTTAAAACATATCGACCATTGACAAAGAGTTTGTATGGAAGCTTGCGACGCGTGCGATTGCGATTGGGCTCCTATGCACATTCTAACATGCACATTTTACATAAACATGAATGTGATAATCTAGTTTCCTAATTTTAGGTGAATACATGATTTGTAAGTACCTAGGTACCCTAGTTTTTATTTTTTTATTAAACTTTGACGAAGCACAATGAACAACTTTCCTTATCCTGTATCACAGAGCTGTTCACTAGGTAATTTTAACTTAACCGAACCATACTAATTAAATACACTTAACACTAAATACTAAATACATAAATAGGTACCTACACCTAATATCTGTTTAGTTGACTCAACCTATATACGCTCTACTTACATAAGGTAGACAATGTTCGATTTGCTAACGAAATTTTACCTACATCATCCTACGAGCCTAGCCACAATATAGTGTAGGTATTTCTTCAACGCAAAGATAAATCTTTGGAATACTGCCTATAATTTATATGATACTTGCTAAGGGGAATAATATCGTAATTGTGTAGTGTGTGAACCCTACTATAACTACACACGTATTGTGTGAATCGCGGCGGTCTCGAAACGATAATTAACCGATAGCAATATTCCCGATCACCCGCATACGCACCTATTCACTCTATTGTCGGTGTTAACGGATTTTTGGCGGCTGTGGGACTGTTCCCAATTACGACACGGTGTGAGTCGCCGGCCATGGGATTTTCAATTTTTTTGACTTTTCAGATGTTAATAATGTTAGTTTAAATTACCCGCACCTCAATATGATTTATTTTAAATGTAACGTATACTTAATAATGATTTGACTATTTATAAATTTATGATCTGATTTCGTTTAACAAAACAGTAACAGCTTTTGATCATCATCATCATCATCATCAGCAGCAGCCTGTAGAAGCTCACTGCTGGATATAGGCCTCCATAGAATGCCATGACGATGATGTTTTTATATAGTATATTATCAAAACCTGTAGCCGTACCTTATAAGTATACATAGAATAAAGATATTTATTGTATTTAGAAATTACATACAAATTGGCTTAAGCTTTTAATTTAAATCTTTTATAGACCGGCCTTAATGCATGGTTAATTAGGGTGGCAAGGTTCTCGAGTGGCGACCATAAACAAAACGACGTAGTGTTGGAAGGTCTCTCTCTCGATGGACTGACCACATTTCAAAAGTCACTGGATAGTGGAGGCTCAAGATCGGTTATCGTGGCATCCTAATTCATGCTGATGATGGTGAACTAGTCAAGCCACCTGCACAAACATTCAGTACCTACTAAAATATAAAAATAACAATTATCACTGTTATATGACATTAAACTGAATATAAGAAAAAAACCGCAATCGGTTGAGTTTACTATTTAAGACCTAGGTATGGCAGTTTATGAAATTATGAGGTAAAAAAACAATTTTACCTAAGTAACTTGTATTACTTGTAGCCAAAGCTTGGAGCATCTAAAATCTAAATAGTTCGTAACCCCGGGTCGGGGAAAAACAAACGCAAGTATATAAGTAACTAAACCAGTTTTATATAATCTGCTCATAGTTTTTCATTCGTTAGTTACCTACTATCTAAATACAAATTAAAAGCACATAAGTAAATTATAGTTTGTAAATAAACATCCAAGTATTTAGAATTATCTAGATGGCATCAAAAAAATAAATGTCAGTCAAGCTTATCGCTAACGACATTATATCCCTTTAAAACTATCAGAAACCCGTTTGGAGATAAACGAGAGAGAATAAAAACATTGTAATCAGCTGACAGGCACCGGCCCTCTTGGATTTCCTAGTAAGTGTCAATTATTCTGTGTCTGAGGTTATCTCTCCCGACTGTGAAACGTTAGTTGCCACATCGATTAGAAAAAAAACAAGCGATACAAAATATGGACAGATTTAATAGCTTATCGCAACCTGTTCTCGGACTCGGTAGTCAAGGGAATGATTTGTGCAGTACGTGAGATATTTTTTAAATTATGTTTGGTTTCTTACCTATATAGCTTCTTTTAATAACCCCTACTCTACTATCAGGTGAACATTCTCTATCCATTTTTTCAAATATTCTATGATTCTACAAAAAATATACCACTATTTGCACGGAACCCTCTCCATAGTTACCACGAGACCAATTAAACTTATTAGTCAATTAACACATAATATACGCATTTTTTTCTTTACAAATATGTTCCATTTTCCGTAGGAATTAAAAGATTTTTCGTCCAGTAGATTCAGAGGAAATTAAGGACCGGAACCCTAAAAATAACTCACGCCTGCTTCCACAGTGTTAGGCAGACACAAGCACACTCATCGATAGATAACAAAAGAAATATCAAAGCACTTGTTACAAAAACAAACCAATTTTAGATGGATGACGTTATTACCACAGGTACCTGTCCATTACCTATCTGCCATTTAAATGCGTATTATAATTCAAGATGTGAGATTCAACTGCGTATTTAAAAGTACCTACACGTGCACACACTGTGACAAATTCCATCCTTAGAATTAACACGCAAATTAATTTAGTGTTTAAAAAAATTCAACAATGATTCTCTTTGTGCGGTCCTTCGCACCATGTGCTAGCCATCCGTTGACCTTAAGGCACGTCTCAGACCGGCAAGCCTGCAACAAAACGCTAATTTTCTCAATGCTATTCATCCTAAACACCTATACCTTTCACAATAACAACTTTATTTTAATGGACTTAAGGTTATTTTGTTGGTTTTGTTGACTTTGAAAGGAAATAAGTTGTCGCCAGATGGTCTAACAGGATGTGTACTTTTGTTAGAAGTGTCAAAGTTATAGTTATACTTGACTGTAATAATGAGAAGATTTGAAAGCGGTTAATCCTTTGTTTGGGAGTAGATAACAAACAAAAGAATTTAGTCAACACAGGTGCTTGAACTATGAGTGCCTGAATTAATAAAATAATATGAAAACAATTCGTGTACAACTTCAGAGTAGGTATAGGTAGTTAAGGATATACTTACTTTACTCCAATAGGAGTTACTTTACACAATGTATTTTATTACTTCCTGTATGGTAAGTAAATACATATAGTTTTAGTTAGAGTTAATTTTACGTATTCCAAGGTAGACCTATTTAATTTGGTTCTGTATGGTAATCAATTTTATTAATTACCTTCCTTCCTGTGTATAACTAACTGTAGTACTATTTACCTTCATGGTCATGTAGGTAAATTAAGTTATTCATTAAATTTCAGTTAGAGAGGCCAGCACACCACTTGTGCTGGGAGAAGGCAAGCGATACTTACAGTTATCTCCAACTTTAACTCAGACTTAAAGATTGGTAGAAATCTAGTTTCATCGTTAAGCAAAATGATCCTTGTGATTTCAATGAATAAAGTTCTTTTGACTTTGACTTTGTTTGGTCACCATTTACGGTAACTGCTAAGACCGTTGATGTAGTAATGCTGAAACTGTCTTTCATAGGGCGTTCTCATAGCCTCGGCATCATTGTTGCGTAAACGTACCTAATCTTTAGCATTGGTTAGTGTGTGAAATTAGGTAAACCACGAGCCGATTGACAATAATGGACAGAGAACGACGTTGGCAGCCGTTCAAACGACACGCTCGCTAATTTCCACCTCACATATCTACCTGCCTAGTTTATGAGCTACGGACAAAGATATCATCTTTGGCTACGGATTTGTTATGATAAACTATTTGCTAGATAGGTAATAAAATAAAAATATCTTTAAACACTGGAAATGTACAGGAATGTTCTCAAAACCATTTTTCCTAAAACCACGAAATGTCTATCCTTAAGTGATAACATTTAGTTGAAACTGCATTACATTGCGATCCCGATCACTCTATCTACTACATCGACAATTTCACATGCAAAGGTGAAGCAAGAGGTTGCGGGTTCTATTCCCGCTGCGGAACAAATGTTTGCATGATCTGCAAATATTTGTTCCGGGCCTGAGTGTTGTGGTACCATATTACCCGTAGTTCCTGATACCCACGACACAAGGAAACCTAGTGTGGGATCAGGACTACGTATGTGACTGTTGGGATGTTATGTGTGTGTATGTATGTTTGAATCTTGGGTTTGTTCACCAAACATTATTAGAAAGGTAGAAAACCGTACGCTGCATACATAAGGAGGGTAAGGCGGGGTCGGTTCCCACTGGACACAAAAAAACAACTGACAAAATAAATTCGCGAGAGTGTATAGCGGAACGACAATTACAGCAGGCGACAACCGAGAGGCGTGAAGCCGGAAACCTGCGCAATAAAGGTCGCGCTGTTGTTTCTGTCGCCGCGGCGGAAGCGGGTCGCGCCAACCAAAGACTTCGTGAAGCTGCTAGTGATGCCCATCGGTGGAAAACCTAAGGCCGTTTCGACAATACGGGTTCATAATCTCTACCTTTTTTTTATGCTACTTGGCAAGCAGACAAGCTTACGGCCCACCAGATGGAAAGCAGTTACCGTAGCCTATGAACGCCTGTAACACCAGAGGCATCACACGCGCGCTGCTGAACCTGAGACATGTAGATGAAAAGTCTCATGTGCCTGTAATTTCACCGGCACCCGTACCCTTCAAACCGAAACAGCAATGCGAACACTACTGCTTGGCGGCAGAATTAGGTACGTTCCGCGTTTCTAGGGCCGGGACTTCTTGACATCAGTGTTTACTCACGAATCCGAACCACATAGCCAAAATCTGCTGTGTTATTAGGCGCTTGACGTAAATGTTGCAGTTTTAATAGCTGATTCGACTTTTCTCGTTTTTCGCCCGTGTTACGACCAATTCTAGGGTAGTTCGATTGCCTTTGTTACTATTGAAGTAGTAAGTTTTTAGAAGAGAAAAAATTAGCTGGGCTGGCACGCACCACACTATATCCATTCTAATTGTTGCTGGGCCCATATTTTGGCTCAACGCATTATATATTGCCATTCAGTGGTAATGCAGGCAGGGTATTGGGGATGCTTCTGAGGTAGTGATTTGGATCAGTTGAGCTATCTTTAGATCGATTGCAACGAATGTTTAATTTGTATTTTTTAAATTTTGTATATACCTACTTGTACTTTTAAATCTTTGCTTGTACTAGTTGTAGTATTGTTTCTGTAAATAAAGATAATTCTAATTCAATTGTTGTGTATTACAATTGTGTACCTTAGCCATGTGGCTAAGGCCTTATGCCTTATGTGGCCTTAGTTATCTGTTTTAGTTATCTGTGTTGTTGTTAGTATGTACTAACAACAACACAGATAACTAAAACAGATAACTAAGGCTAAACCGCAAATATTGCAAAACAGCTTCTTATCAAAGAGGATGTACGTACCTTAGTATCTATACCTTTGTATTATATTTAATATAGCTCTTTGTGAATGAGTTTGTCCGGGGAAGTACCCACCTACTACGAGCATTTAGGTACCTACCTATTTCTGCCTCCAAACAGTAATTATATTGCTGTGTTCTAGTTGAGTTGTTCTAGTTACAGGCATTGCACACGAGAGGTTTTCTGCTTTGTCTTATACCACGTAGGGCACGTCTTGTACTGCAAGTGACTTAAGAGGTGTTTGCGATGCCTTAACATTAGGCGGTCCCTAGCCAATTTCATTACTTACCTACTCTAGTCAATAAAACTGAGGAAAGATAACCCACCCTGCTCCTGTAGTTAATGTTTTTCCAAGTTACATTCATCATCATCAGCTCATTAAAGCTTGAAATCTCCCCCATAGAATACCACGACGAGGTCTTGAGCCGCCTCCATCTACCGACTTTCTGTGACCTTCAAAATGTTATTGGTTCATCGAGCTTCCTTTACTGCGTCGCTCCTGTTCGTGGGTGCCCGTCAAAAACCTTACATTAGTACGACGCATAAAATAATAAATACAACAATTTTTTTTTACAATTAGTAAGACTGTCAATGAAGGGACGAAACCAGAGTAAAAAAATATTCTTCATTTATTAAAATCACTAGAATAAATTTTCCTCGAACAGACTTTATTTATTCAAGTTATTTATAAAATAACTTAAAATTTTCTTATAGAGGTTATAGAATCTAGACTGAAAATGATTATTGATTATTATCGTGTCCCATGCCTAGAAAACATTGCGTGTGGAGCTTGTAATTGTACACCTCCAGTCGTTATAAAAACTGGTAGTTTCGTCGGAACGGCCTCCTAGGGCACTGCATTGCATTGTGTCGTGTGCCAAATGGCTTATTCCACAATAAATATTTGGGCCCGGTTGTAATATGTAGGTACCCAATGTCTTACATAAAGCTTGGCTCAAGCGTTCTACATATTTTTTCCTTCCTGAAAAAATATTTTTAATTAGCTTAAGATTAAAATTATATTAACAAACACTTGCTACTGAGGTGAGTAAGTTAATAAATACCAGGTCAAGTAATCACACTTCTTAACAAAACTGGCGCTTTGGACTCTACGTTTGAATGCGTTCTCTTGTTCAAACTAACACATGAATACTGATCATGAAGACCATGGATTTTTTATTACATGACACTAAGAACATATTATTTTCTGAGACAAACTATGAAATAAGTGCTATGATAGTTGAAACATAGTTTCTTCAAAATGGAG
This sequence comes from Epirrita christyi, assembly GCA_951392215.1. Classification (NCBI taxonomy): domain Eukaryota; kingdom Metazoa; phylum Arthropoda; class Insecta; order Lepidoptera; family Geometridae; genus Epirrita; species Epirrita christyi. Next base: position 16,545,228 of record OX595841.1, on the reverse strand, counting down.
TCAATGCTTAAGCTTTCCTTAAGGACGTCCACTGCTGGATGAGGTTTCCCCCATAAAATATAATGGGGGTGTTTGCCGTAATTACCACATCTGGCAGGCGGATTGGTGATTGGCAGCGTATCTGTAATTCATTATTCAGCCGAAAAATTTGAAAAAGTACGTGGTAACCCTAATTTTAAAAGTTTCCATTGATAGGCCCTGTAGTAAGCGCCCTTCAGTTTATTACTACGTAAAAATATGTTAAGTAGGTAACTATCTACTGATCTATAAGCATAGGTAGCATACACTTATTTCTTATTTCTTATATTTTGGGGCAATTCTACATTAAAAGAGCGAATATTTCTTAGCCAAAAAAAATGTATCAGAGCCCTATGTAAACTAAAGAAAACTGATAGCTGTAGGCCATACTTCATTGAACTTAAAATACTCACACTACCCTGTCTTTACATCTATGAAATTTCGACATTCGTAAAAAATAATATGGACCTTTTTATCAAGCGTAAAAGCAATCGGCACAACAACAAAATATGTTTTCCTCAAAGCAAAACAGCTCTATACAGCAGGAGTGTAATTTGTATGGCTGTGCGTGTATACAATCATCTTCCTAAATCTATACTAGATGCTCCCAGTCTAAATGTCTTCAAGGGTAGATTGAAAAAACTGCTTACAGGTAATAGTAGATTATGCACTAAGGGAATAAAGCAGTGTCTTATGTCGCGGGCGGCATATTGAACCCTGAGCGTAACGAGGGACTCTAAAGTTAACTCCCGAGTGTAGCGAGGGAGTTATATAGAGTCCTGAGTGAAGCGAGGGGTTCAAGCTGCCCAAGACGAAGACAGACTTTATTCCAGAGGAGCATACTCTACTTTTCACACTTTCTGCGAGACAATAAAAAGCCAGGGCTTGTTTTGATTTTTGCGGTAGTAGAATAACAATAATCTCTAAAGCGTCTGTTTTGATAAACTTTGGAGTAGAATCACTATCGTTTGTAATTTTTTTTTATCGTTTGTAACTGAAAATCACAGCACCAAACATGCTGGGCGCGTGTTTGGTGCTGTGATTTTCAGTAAATTTTATTGCATTATTCATGTTAATAAAAAATGTCATGTGAAACAAAAGAATATTTTGTTTCACATTCTTTGTAAACGCACCTTTTTTTTTTGAGTACTGTTTATGGTGGCCATTTCGATTTTCGAACAAACCTCTTTACAATGCCATATGGGCATTTTTTTACTTAGAGTTTTCCACGAGTCTCCACACGAATTTGACGTTCCAAATTCAAATCACTTTAATCCCTAGGGAGTTTCATACAACTTTATATCCCTAGAGAGACAATGCTTTACTTTACGTTGAGGTTGCATGATTTGTAATTGGACATTGTCGAGCAGGTGGTGTGAAAAGCTTATTATAGTACACAAGAATTTCTAGGTGATAAGAATATTGATGAATAACTCTGACATTATTATTATTATTTCTGACTAATCTGAAAATTATTGTGACCAAGTATCTAATTGCATGCGTTAAACTTTGATTATGGAGTACATTCAACTGTAGCACTAAACAACTGTTACTAACCCATATTACGCAATAAATGAATTTGAATTTGATGTCGAAATAGGTAAAATTTGAGAAAAAGTCAATTCGAGTTAATGGTAAAACTTACAGAAATAAAAACAAAATTAATACTTCCTCAAATAAAGTTATACATTTTTAAATTGGGTTAGTTGTTCACGTGTTGTTTTTAAAGATACCTACTGAGGTGGCCATAATATACTTAAGTACTCGGTACAACCGAGAACCGTTGGCGGTATAAAGGTTCTCGATCGGCGACCACGAACCGGAAGACCGACTAGGCGAGTGTGGTCTCACTCGATGGACCGAAGTCATTGTAAAGGCCACTGGAAATCGGTGGAAGGAGGTGGCTCAAATTTTTTGATCGTGGCTTTATATGGGCCTATGTCCAGCAGTAGACGTCATGGATGGGATGGATGGATAGAGCCACCTCTATCCATCCATCCCATCCTCCATCATCTTGTATTTCGATTGTTCGATAATCCGATGATTGTGCGTAGTTTTTGTAAACAACTCAGGATGGTTTCCTTGACTTTTGTTGATAACTTTTATTTTGTTGACGACCTCTGTGGCGCGGCGGGCGAAGGTTCGTCTGCGACGCAGGAGGTTGCGGGTTCGATTCCTGCCTCGGAACAAATATTTGTACGATCTGCAGATATTTGTTCAGGGTGCTCTGGGTTTTTTTCTATGCATAATAAAAAATATCTATCTATGTAATGTATTGTATTAAGTAAGTATATCAGTTATCTAGTATCCATAACACAGGCTCTGCTTAGCTTGGGGCTAGATAATGTTGTGTGAAATGTCAAAGTCAAAGTCAACGTCAAAAAGAATTTTTCACACCACCTGCTCGACAATGTCCAATTACAAATCATGCAACCTCAACGTAAAGTACAGCATTGTCTCTCTAGGGATATAAAGTTGTATGAAACTCCCTAGGGATTAAAGTGATTTGAATTTAGAACGTCAAATTCATGTTGGAAACTCGTGGAAAACTCTGAGTAAAAAAATGCCCATATGGCATTGTAAAGAGGTTTGTTCGAAAATCGAACTGGCCACTATAGCAAAACTCGAAAAAAAAGAAATAGGCGCGATTTTAAAGAATTTGAAACAAAAGAGATGCTTGGTGCTGTGATTTTCAGTGAATTTTATTGCAATATTTTTGTAATATAATATTATGTCAGTGACAATATTAGAGTTAACAAAAAATGTCGAGCGATAATGATTCTACTCCAGAGTTTATCAAAACAGGCGATACTTATTTTAATGGAGCCCTGGCCTTTTATTGCCTCGCAGTAGGTGTGAAAAGTAGAGTATGCTCCTCTGGAATAAAGCCTGTCTTCGTCTTGGGCAGCTTGAACCCTTCGCTTCACTCAGGACTCTATATAACTCCCTCGCTACACTCGGGAGTTAACTTTAGAGTCCCTCGTTACACTCAGGGTTCAATATGCCGCCCGCGACATAAGACACTGCTTTATTCCCTTAGTGCATAATCTACTATTATTCATTGAAATCTCAAGGATCATTTTGAATCGTCTTATAAACTAAAATAACTCCTGTTCCAACGCGACCAATGAATGTCCGACATTCAATTTAATTTAATTTATTTATTTATTTAATTTAATTTATAACTTGCCCAAAAACTCACCTGAAGGGTGATTACGTAATTCTGTTGATATGGGTTTCAATCAATTTCAATGTTTCTATTTGAAGTAACGTTTGTGATTACCTAATTTACGCAGACTTGTTGCAATCAACCTTTTTGAGCAAAATGCGTAAATTGGTTACTCGCAAGAGTAGTTATCATTTTGAATAGAAACAGCATTGAAATCTATTGAAACCAATAGCAACAGAATTACGTAATCGCGCCACAGATGATAATATTATAAGACGATTCAAAATGATCCTTGTGATTTCAATGAATAAAATTCTTTTTGACTTGGACTTTGATGATAAAGCTTGTGCAAAATGTGCAACCACATATACATAATATAATTTACATAGACTTATGAAACTTTCAGATTATGAAAACATACTTCATAATGCACAACTCATTTATTAGGTATCAGAGTGTGCATAATTTGAGCAGCGTCATGGATGGTAGGTAGGTACTTTGTAATTAATGAACAAATAATAACAATAGTTGTGGGATGGAGGGCAGTTTTTACGAGTTCGCCGTCGCGAACAAAGGAAACTTTGCTGTAAAACTCCTGATGTGTGAATAATGATGAATAAATTAATTTTACAGAGCATTTATTTACCTACTCAATTTTGAAATTTTGTTCCATGTCAAAATTAGAGGTAAATAAAACAGTGGTCACGCCACTTCCTGAAGTTTTCCAACGATGGCGTCACGTCCGCTTGCTCTGATTTGCTGAATCCAGTCATTGGAGTTATAGTTAGGTAGATAATGCCGTGAATTTACCACCCTCGGCCTAAATTTGGAGCCTCGAGCCACTAACCTGCTAGTTTTGATAGCCGATAACGTTAATAACACTTCGATTATAAGGTTAATGCTTTATATTGCGTCGAAACTTAATTTGTGAACCTTGCTGAAACGGGGCCGTGGCTCTAGAGAATAGGTATCTTCCGGGCAGGGCAATATAGCTTCTATGTGGTTGTGATATGAGCGTGTGATGGGTGATAAAATTTACCTCAGATGGTCTATGACGTCAATCGGTAGCCTATTTGTGAGCGTATTATCAGTGGGTCGCGAGGTGAAGGCGCGGTTCGCGTGTTGTCGATCACCGTTCTAAGAGTATTGATTGATGGCTCTTTGTTCCCCTTATCTTAATACCAAATGTGGGATCTAGATGCTCATGACGAAATCTATATACTATACTTACATTATTTATATATCAAATGTTGTTGTATTAAATTTATACTATTTTTGGACACATAAATTCCTACTGTATTCATGTAACCTATTATGGATACCAGACGCAGGTAAATGAAAGTCACGTTAAACATCAGGTTGGCGGACGCATTGCCAATAACCATGCATTTGACGACATCTGTGGCGTGGCGGGCGGATACCTGAGTTAGATGTAAGAGGTTGCGTGTTCGATCCCTGCTGTGGGACAAATGTTTGTATGATCTGCAAATATTTGTTCCGAGTCTGAGTGTTATGGCATCATGTGGTACTCGTAGTTCCTGATACCTACGAAACAGGGAATCCTAGTGTGGAATCAAGACTATGTATGAAACTGTTGGGTGTTGTGTTATGTATGTATATTATAGACCCATTAGTTATTAGGTTTGTCGAATGTAAACAAAAACTTTGCATAAATAGGAAGTATCCAAACTGTTTAGGTTTGCAGCATATTATGAGTGTCCGACTTTTACCTTTGCCACCGTTGGCTGGCATCCAGCTGTCGGCTCCATTTACGACGATTTGCGATCGCAGTGCATTTGCGAATAGATCACCGCTTCGCAGTCAGGATAATGTGGGTTAACGTGATGAACCGTACCTACCTATAACTATACCTTGGCTATACAGCTTGTTTCAAATAAATTTAAAGTTATTTTGATTTTGTCCTTTGTGATAAAACTGGGTTTTAATGTTATAAAGTAAATATCTTTATGACAAGGAATATTATTGATAATTTTAAATTTAAAATATTTTATTTTAATTAGTTATAATTAACTATAAATATTATAAATTTATTGTTCTTTGGAAAGACTGCCTCACAAGATACCTACTAAGGAAATTCCCTTGGTAGGCTGCGTGTTTAATTACAGAGTTGACCCTGGATGTTGTACACGTGTTAATTACTTCATAACTATTTCCCCTTAGTTACCTACATAATAACAGCAATCTCTGTAACATAGTGCAACTGTGCAGGTGGTTACCTACGCACGCACGACGTGGTTATCGGATACCTAAATAAACATGTTTATTTCAATTGTTTTGACTGTACCTAATTAACTGTAGATAGGAATGGTAGTTTGCCTATCTACCGCCGCTACACCTTATAAGGAATATCTTTATGGTAGGTATTACTACTACCAGCATAAAGAAGTCCACTGCTGGACATAGACCTCTTCCATTGAATGCCATGAAACAAGCGTGTTTACTGTGTAGGGTTTTGCCATAATCACCATGCTTCGCAGGTGGATTGGTGATCGCAGTATTGGTGTTAAGCATTTAGGTAGATGCTCCTGCCCATCCCTGGCGTAATCTCTTTGTCGGTTTTTACAATATCCACGGGAGAGTCTATTTTAGGCCCAGCCGGACACACCACGGCACCTACCTACGGCAATTATCGCGTAGCCATAAGTCTCACTGACTTGACTTTAGAACACTTCACTGTGCGTGGTCAGAAATGAGCTTGGCTGTTTTTTCTAAGTTTAGGGTCTGGTTAAGGATGTTTTCCTATGTAATTATCAGTTAACGGAACAGCTGTCCATCATCCGAAATAGGTAGGTGAGTGAAAAAGATCATCTGAAGCTTTCTCTGTTGAGTGTACGTTACAGTTGTGGAAGCGCTTATAGGAATCAATGTCTGAAGTTTGAGGTACTTTATAACCGACTTCCCAAAAAAGGAGGAGGTTCTCAATTCGGTTGTTTTTTTTTTTTTTTTTTTTTCTTAATTCTTAATTCTTACTTCTTAATTCTTTATTGTACACACAAAATTACAGAAAAATAAACTTACATATAGGACATGTACAAAGGCGGCTTTTTTAATGTTTGTTACCGCATATCTCCGGCATTTATGAACCGATTTGGAAAATTCTTTTTTTATTTGATTAGATATACTTCCAGATTGGTCCCATTTTTTTTAGAATCCAGTTCTGATGATGGGATCCATGAGGAATTGAGGGAACTCCTCAAATATTGTAGACATACATATGGCGATTTTGATATTTTCAGCAAGACACCAAGCATTTGCATTCAGAAAATATCATAATCCTTTCACCACTATGGTTCTTTCATAAAAAAAAACTCATCCAAAATTTTTTAGTCGTATAACAATGGCGGAAGTCGGTTTTTTAAATGAAAAGTTATTATTAAATGAAAAGTTATCGAGAACAATAGATTTGGAAGCGGCGGGAACCCGTAAGTTAATAGCAGGTTATTCCAGAAAAAACCATGTCAGGTTTTTCAAAAATTCATGAACTTTCCGTAATACAATAATGTGTAGGTTCAATAAGATAAAAAAAATAAAAGTTTTTTTTTTATTTGAGTAAATTACGGAATTGGCATGAGCGGTAACCCCAGCTTATTACGAATGCAATCTGGTGACGACGTGTCCACAAGACTCTTTCTAGTTATTACTTTAGAAACTTCCTCATATCATTAGCTAGGTGATATCCTATGTGATACTCAACGGCTCCACCATAAAAACTTGATCGTAATGAATAAAACACAATAATACACAGAAAAAAACAGACATGCTTAGTCTCAACAAACAAAAGAATATCCCGGAAAATACTGTGTGGTGATTTAGCTTCATATACGTAGTATTCCTAGTCACAAAAATAGCAGTTACGTTGACTGCAGAAAAACCGTAGTTATACGCGATTTCGCATGAATAAACAGACGTGTGTAGAGCAGTATAGCAGCGTCAAACACAACCATGTGAGTATCGTGGACCCGTCCAAGGAAAAAATATGCCTGAAAAAAAATCGTAGAAAAAAATAAAAAGACTGACTTTGTGTTATCAGCACTGAACGTGTTAAAACCAAAAAACCCCAGCACTCACTAAAGAGTTTACCGAATTCCATTTAAACACCGACCATTGTCTTTTTTTTTATTTAGACTTCAGACTATTAAAGTGAATTAAGGTAATTGTGAAACGTAAACGGCCCCCAGCATGGGCAATTTTAAATACATAATTTAATTAATCCACGCGTCTCTCTGATTGCCACGAAATTTTTTGGTCTGACTGACAGGTGTGCCAGCCATTTGACAGATGGCACAACCCCGTCATCCCATCCAACTATCAGCACGTGTAGAAGCTACATAAAATACCTAGCTAAGAACTTGGCAAAAACATAATTCTCTATGTAGGTACTTTCGGTTCATTAAACAAAGCAAGTAATTTACCTCTGAATGCGCGCTCCATTTAAATAAGTTATCAAGCACGCTCTTACTTCACCGGATTCTAAGTGGGCGTGTAAAGCGTGCGACTCACTGTGCGATATCTCTGAGAAGTCCTATAATTATACTTAATGTATAATGTATATTTAATGTATAATGTATACTTAATGTATGATGTATACTTAATGTATGATGTATACTCAATGTATATTATGAAGTATAGGAGTTCCCAAAAATCAAAAATACTTGAAACTGGCAAAGGCACAAGCCGTGCGAAGCCAAATACAAAAAAACACAAAAAAAACTTCTTAATGTATAAGTATATTTGTTATATGTATTTGCGAGGTCTCAGTTCAGGGTAGCTAGTTAGGTAGTTAGCTGTAGGTAATGAGGCAGTACTACAATGCGCCTTATTCATATAAAAACTGAGTGTTCGTTCGTGAGAGGAGATGGGAGGTTCTTGCAAAGTTATGTTTTAAAAATGTTATGCGACAAATCGCACGTCACGAGCCCTCTTTATTCAATAGCTGTACACTCGCACGGTCAAAACATTATACAAGCTTTATTGACGGCCCTCTGTCCTCTAGCGAGTGCGACGCGAGTTATCGCACTCCGTTTACCCCACAGATTATTATACCAGTTTCTATGCAACGCTCAGTTTTACCACAGATTATTTAAATAGTTTTTATGCAAAGTCCTCTCTTCAGTGGGAAGGTCTACTCGCAATAAACTCTTCAGACAGGCAGCTTTATTCCGCTCGTCTAGTAAAAAGCAGTGATATTTTTAGCTGGTTTTATTACAGCAGGTGGCGCTACAGAAGTTATGATGATTTCATGCAATGATACTGCTTTACGGAAACTGTCATGTTGATGATGATGGCTCTTGAATTGTTTAGTCTAAAACGGTTGTTAATACGACGTTACAAAATTGCACTTTCGCGGAACTGTGTTTTCCTGCTGCCACAATTTCATCATTATTTATTTTACGTCATCATTTTGAGAAGTAGTGTTTCTTATTTCTTACGATATTCAATATTTTACTGTAAATTTACTAGCAAGGTACTGAGAATTAAATAATTAATTAAAAGTAAATGCTAGACATTTCACACAACATTCTATCTAGTCCCAAGCTAAGCAGAGCTTGTGTTATGGGTACTAGATAACTGATATACATACTTAATATTATACATTACATAGACAGATATTTTTTTATTATAAGTACATAGAAAATACCCAGAACACCCTGAACATATATCTGCATATTGTACAAATATTTGTTCCGAGGCGGGAATCGAACCCGCAACCTCCTGTGTCGTAGGCGAACCTTCACCCGCCGCGCCACAGAGGTTGTCAAAACAGACTAAAACATATACTTAGTGACGTGTAATATTCTTACCAAATAAATGATTATTGATTCATATTATTATTGATTTCTTATTTACTCCTTATTATAAATATTGTTAATAAAAATTTGTTTGATTTGCTTTTACTCTAGTGTATTTTATTTATTGTTTTCTCACAAATTTATTAATAGACGTCGTATGATACATGGGCGTAAAGTTATTACAAACTCGTGACGATGGTAAATCCTCGCCTTCGGCTCAGGCTTACAAATGTTGACTCGTGCACCCGAAGCAATCGGTCCAATTCATTGGAGCCAATTGTATCACAAAGTACTACTTGGTACCAAAGTAAACCACCTAGTTAAGCTTTTTGCTATATGCACTAGCACCACTGGGGTAATTGGTTTATTTTATTAACTGAACAAGATATGATATTACGTCTTAGCAGTAGGATATTACGTAAAAACGTCATGTTCTCCGATTTCTTAGCATCTTTGCAGGAATTTAATTTTGTTACTAAAACCAATATTGCTTTGGTACTTTTCAGGTTCTCCTTGATTGGATCTTTCCTCTGATTGCCATAGTCTTTGCTTCTGGTCGTATTTTCACCTTACATAGACCGATATTTCTGAAAAAACATAAATTACCAACTTTAAAAAAATATTATAATTGTCATTAACACAAAGTCTTTTAGAACTACTAAACGGCTTCTCACGGACACTTTGAAGGTAGACCGCCTGTAAAATATGCATCTACCTACATTTCTGTATTTTTCGCACTCGGCCGCTATGCTATTAGGTTAGGATTTACTCAATATGTAAAAAAAATACTAACTCTTAGCTAGAATTATCTAACAGATTAATTGGTAATTTTCTATCGGTCCATTGTTCTTAGAGTTATCGCGTCACGAATTTTGGCAAACTTTCCTTGCAACAATTTTTTTTATTTGGCTACCGAACCAAGTTTTCAGAAAGATTTACGTAAAAGTAAAATAATTGATCGAAATTACGATCGAAAGCAGTGATCATAATAGGTATGCCGATAGTTTTGCAGTTCAATAGGGCACCTTTTACACAACTCTCGGTCTATTTGATAAGACAGATATCTCGATTCATCCAATGAGATTCTGCCAAATAGATACTGCGTCAATCTAATACAAGGTAAAATTTCCTTTGCGTATGTTTGCGTTATCTGCCGCACTCATTCATATGACGTAATTATCTGTGCCGGTGCGATGCCATTCATGCATCGGGTGGCCATAGATTTTCCGTTTTATGTTTAAGGACTTTCTAGCTACGGCCAGTTCTGCCACTCCATGACAAGTCTAAAAGCTTTCTGGACCAAAGGGACGAACTACTTGACAATTCAAAGAGTAAGTTTGAGTTAGCTGTATACCCAAGGTATAAGTAAAGGCCTGGGGCCTTTACTTTTGCTACCGTTCTCATCTATGGTGCATCGGATCCCTTCCGCTGCCTCCTAATACGTAATGAGAATTTACGTAGAGAGACGAAAAAAGAGCTAATAAGACACTACCGAGCAACTACCGAGCCACAAATGATAGTCACAATAGGTACAAAGGAATTTTTGGAACTCTCGCGATTAGAACACATATTTATTATATTGTCACGGGTATTTATCGCGTGTTAGCTTATAATTTATTATTCCCAACGTTATTAATTAAAATACTTGTGACAATATAATAAATATAGGTACAAAGAAGTTAAAAGTCGAGCAAAGTGAACCGCTAAAATTCCCTGTCAGCGTCAGAGTCTGTCAATGAGAAATTTTGCTTTTTACTTTCCTTTCGGACACTATATTTTTGCCGTGAGACATGACTGCAAGTAATGACGGGCAATTTCATCGAAATAATAAACTGGATTTATCATGCTTAATATTAGCATACTGCTTACTATCCAAATACATTATAGCTTAAAATTGAGGACATCAAATACCTATATTATAATAAAATATAGTGTCAAGACTAAAATATAGGTATCGGAACACTGTATTTTTGATGCGAGGCTACCTGCTCTGCTAACTGTATACAAGTTTGTGTAGATATGGGCATTCTACACACGTACGCATCGCGCCTTGGCCTATGCCCTGCACCGTCCGTTATCAAACCATCCTTTTGCGCGCGCGCAGATAACGCGACCTATTGTACTTGTTGTAGACCTGCGCCATTTATGTGTCATCATCATCACCAATCGGTAGACATCCACTGCTAGACGAGGCCTCCCCCATAGAATTCAATGGGGAGACTTGTCTTAATCACCACGCTTGGTAGGTGGATTGGTGATCGCAGTATTAATGTTGAGTACTCAGGTGGATGCTGCCATGCCACCCATCCTCTGCTGTAATCCTTTATTCGGCTTAAACGACATTTACGAGATGGAGGGGTCTTTTCTTAAGTCGACATGATATTTATGTAGAGCTAGGGTACATCATTTTTATTTGGTACTTGCCGTAATATCGTTATTGTAAGGTAGGTTTTTTAGACGTTAGAAAGTTTTCTAAGTAAATAGAATGATCCTTTGGTTATTTGGCCAATTACAAAAAAGGTACTTAGTGTAATTTCCTCGAGCACTCGTTTTGATTCTGGTAAAGCTTGTATCTATAATATTAAATTATTTTGCCAACATTTTCTTCAAACCAGAGCACGCAACATTGTAGTTTTGCATGCTCCAACTCGTATATTCCCTAAATTATTATTTGGCGCCGAATTACCTAGAAAAAAATCTGTGCAGACTCAAGTTGCTATATAAATTGGTTGGTAAGTACACGATAAAATTAGCATTGCTAGGGATGTCTCCCGTAAGAGTAGTGCGTGACTTGTCCGGGACTGTTGTATAATCTGTGGCGCGACTGATTAAACCAATAAGTATTGCTCGTACATTACACCAGGGAGTACGTTTTGCACGCACGTTTGACTGCAAGGGTAGCACACGAGGGGTTTTTCACAAGTGTAATTTCACACAATACCTACATCGCCAGAGCGACTGACCTGAAATATATTCAAATGCTTATCTTGATGATTTTTTTGAGGTATTTTCATTCTTCAAGAATGTCTTAGAAGAAGACTATGCTAATGATAAATTATAACGCGAGCCAAGCATTTTAGATGGCGGTTTTTTAAATCATTTTAAGGCGTACAAGCCGTGGATTGACTTTCTTTAATTGATCAGCAATGCAAGAGGATTTGACTTAAAAATAGCCATATAATTAGTCATATTGTTTATAAAAAAATTGTTTATGAGAAACCCATTGAAGTAAGTTTCTAGTCCACTTATATTCCAAAGAACCAAGTGTTTTTGTCCAATACCCTTTTATAGGTATTGTACTTTTTCCTTATAAGAAAACTCGCCCCGTAAGAACCGTGTCGGCTGTCAGCGAATTCTTCCAATCTGTACAGCGTCTGGTGATTCGCGTTCCACTTATTATCGTACCGTGGGCATTTGCATAAGAATAACAAGGAGGATTATTGATGTCGCCCCCCCCCCTTCTCTACAGCACCCCCAAGGATCATGATTGGGGGCTGAGGGTCAGGCGGAAGCGATCTGAACCTGTCATAAGTTGACACTTTAAAACCATGAGAACCTAAGCAGTGAGACACATATCGTTAATGAATTAAACTTTTAGTCAGAACACTCTCCAAGCAACCATGCAGTTATACGGAACAAAACTGCGACACAAAATAGCAAAACAGAACATGAAAAAAAGTTTAATAAGTAACATAAAGTTTTTAGGTTAAATGCTTTGTGTGACGTATCAAATTAATGGGTTTTTTTTTTATAGTTTTAAAATGAATTAAGTATTCGAAAAGATATTTAGGAAAATGTACAAAAATTAAGCATTCCTCCCCCTAAGATCTCTGAAACTATTGAGCCAAAATAAAAAAAATATAAGGAATATAGGAGGCTCATTTATAATTTACAGGAAAACCTAAGCGGAAATCCTAAGTCTTTAAATTCAATATTCGTGAAGAGAAAACCCGTATAAAAAATGTTGACTGACTAATAAATTCAATTGGTCTAGTTGTTACTATGGAAGCCTTTTGTACGGAACCCACCCCATGCGCGTCCAACTCGCACTTGACCGGTATTTTTAAGTCGGTATATACTTTTAAATTGCAACAATCTTATAAGATGTATTCTAAACACCTTTATGGTATATTTTCTTCGAAGATGCACCTTAGAAGGACTGGAATTTTGACTACTACCCAATTCGTTTCCCGTCTTCGTTATTGGTTCTTAATTCAGCATTATTATTAGAATGAGAATCCAGTTTGTCAACGAAATATATTTTAAATGAATTAACGAATTAAAACTTAGTGGTCGGGAATAATTTTTAGGCGAATAAAAGGCTAATTCGCATTGCGCTTTCCCCTTTTGATAATGTTTGATAATTAGCCGTTTATTAATTTAAAATATTAAAGTAGCATATGGAATTTGTAAGACCTGTCAACAGGCTCTAACAGACTTGAACGGACTTGAGTTGTTTGAAGGTTAGGGGTGCCCGGTGAAATTACAGCCACATGGGACTTTCATCTTTATGTCTCAAGAAGTCGTGTGCAGTGCAATGCTAAGTAGGGCGCGTCCTTGGTGGACGTGACCTAATCTGACGAGCTATTGCTTTTGTATGGCTTGTAATCAACATGATTCTAAGCGGTTGCTTAGCATCATGTTGATTACAAGCCAGTTCCGCTATTTATTCAAATAATAAAAGAACAAAAAGAGGTTTACAATGAAGTGCTATATAAATAGTGTAATATCATAATTGTGTAGAGAAAAACAAACGTTATCAAATAATTATAAATTATTAATATAGATACAATTATATGGATACAACGAGAAAAGCCTGTATCCTCAGCCTCATGTCGTCTGTGACTTGTGCCCTATTGTAATGCTTAATTTTGTTCTCTTTTCATGTTTGCTCTGTATACATTTCGTCTAAAATGGAATGGAATAATTTGATGTAACGTTGCCATTGACGTGAGCCGGATTGGATGCCTCACTTTTATACCACTCGGCTATTGTTATACCTAGTAGAGTATTGTTATGTGATTTGCTTGTTCATCGCTACCTACGTTTAATGTTAATTTATTCCCGAGTTCTGTTTTCATTCTACTGAGTTGCTTCAGAAGAAAGTCTGCATAATATTTGTATTTTTTGATGAATGGTTTTTGGCTTCTTTTAAGCATTTTGGAATGGGAAATATTTCTGACGTTTATAAAAGCTCTATAATTGTCTTATTTTTCTATCAAATTTAATTTTATTGGTAATAGAAACTCCAACAACATAAATATACATACTTCGAAATAAAAAAAATGCCTATTTTATCTATCTCACTAGCGATATATTATTATTATTATTATCATAGGAACTAGCGAGTTCCTATGATAATACAGTTCTAGTAGTTCGCCCCGAACTGCGACCTCGCGATGAACCCTTTACCGCGATTACACTTATATACAAACTTGCCAATTGTGTTGGTATTACCAACCTACCAATCAAATTTCATGGCGGTTAGGTCAACGGTTCGAAAGTTATCATCAAACAAACTCCAATAAAACATAGAAACATACAAAGCCGACCCTTAGTTAACACTGAGAACTCCCTTTTTCTTTTCCAAGATGTTCTTTTCACATTTTGCAAACCACACAAAAAGTAAATGACAAACATGATCTCAAAACTGAATGGTCATGACGTTTTGTACGACGGTCTTCGTTTTTTTCATTTCATTGCAGTACCTACGTGGAGTATTTTTTTTGTTCTCGACGTCAAATACCAAGTTATAAGTATTTCCAACTGTGGCATGTATCAAATGTACCTATGTTTGTACTTTTTCTGTCGAAAGCTATTGTACAGGACATAAATCATGGATTATTTTATTTACTTAGTGGCTGTGACCAATAAATAGGCTTCTTTGGAATGGTAATGCGGAGATTGTGACATTATCTTAACAGCCTTTGTGTTATCAGAGTAATGAAACGCTGTGGTGAACGTTTTGGATATATTTTTGGGTATTTCTTAGATAAAACATTTACTCTTAGTAGAAATTGCTATACTAAATACTTAACTTTTTTAAACCTTTGGATATTCAAAGCGTCGATATGCATAACATAAATGTTTATTCAGCACATCAATTCAGAATACGTAAGCTATTCATAGAAAGCAACTTGAAACAGCCCACGTTATTCAATTAACAGCCTTCGTAGCACGTGACTGCTACGGTGCTACGGCCGCACGGTAAGCTACGTAGAAGACGCTACGTGACCAAGGGCCCTGTACCTATCAGACAAACCCAAAATTAAAAAAAAATATCGAACAACGAACAAGTACCGTCGCTTTATTATTTATTTATTTATTATTTATTTATTTTATGAAAGAAAGGCTGATGGAATATGATTTTATTTTTGTAGCATTTATAATCGTCGTTGGTTTTAGTATTCAGCCATACAAAGTGGCTTTTAATAGCGTACCTGTATATAATGATGTATTTTGGTAAACACGTGGCGTTTCAAATGATCCTTGTGTTTGAACGAATAAAGAATATTTTGGTTTACAAAATTTAAAATCACCTGCCACAGACTTTTTGTTACAGGCACCCGCCCCGTAAGCGACTTTCCCATTGATACTTGAGAAATTAAATTCAATTGAGTCGTTGGTATTTGTATGGAGGAAATGGAAATAGTTCTACTTCCTGTATTTGAATTTGTATTAGTATGTTTGTTACTGGTATTTTACAAACCGACATCATAAATAATATTTGTGTAATGTCAGTTTACAACATGAGGGGTTTGAGGATTTTTAAAAATTACAAACAGAAGAAAGTAATGTTCAACAGTTCCTTCTATAAATATTTGATTAAATATCCGTACAGTTCACTGTAATTAATCAGTAAATTGAACAAATCAAATCAAACAGTTGTTTTCAACCGTCCGAGCTGACCCCAATCGAACAAACTAGAACTGACCGCCCGAACCAACTCGAAATTAACCTTAAATAAACTCTAAAACGAACCAGCCGCCTTTTCCCACGATTAAAATTCCAAATTTCCTTTTTGCCGGCAGTTTCCATGAGAGAGGCTATACCACAGTGGTGTTTTAACAGTAATGATAGTCACTGCCCCGCCTGGTTAATCATTTTTTGAATACATTTCTCACCCATACATTGACCATACGTGATTTAATTGCATACTAGTTTAGTTGTGTGTCTGTCTCTGATGGTGATTCCTAATACTTTACGCTAACTTTTGTCTGCTTTGTTGTCATTACTAGCAGAAATATAAATAATTATTCCAGCAATTTAATTAATGAGCTAAGGACAAAAATGTCACATAGAGTGTGATCAAGTCCATTTGGGCAATACTCCATAAAGTGTATTTACTTACTGATAAACAGCACTCTGTGTCTGAGGTAGCCGGAGGTACTAGAGGTGGCACAATGGGAGTCCCTAAATCACGGGAGGACGCGGACGGCAATTCCGAGCGGAGTTGCTTAATTCAATCATGATAACTGCGCCCGCCGCAAGAAATAAATTGACCAATGACCACTGTGCGAGACCATTCTACGATAGGGTTGAATGTGATTATGAAATGAGATCCTGGTAGTCGCGCAAACACTACATTGGTCTGCAATTGTTTTCAATGAAACGAGTTTTGATCATAAATACAAATATTTACAGTTACCAGCTGGTATTGTGGCATACCTTGGACAAGAGAGAGGGGTTTGCCTTAACTGGATTACTTCGGACACATGAGACATGAGCGATAAACAATGACGGCTCTGCTTTAAACCAAGTGTAGGTAACTACAATTACATAACAGTCACATACGTAGTCCTGATCCCACACTAGGATTATCTGTGTTGTGGGTATCAGGAACTACGAGTACCATGGCACCATAACACCCAGACCCGGAACAAAATATTTGCAGACCTTACAAACATTTGTCCCGCAGCGGGAATTGAACCCGCAACCTCTCGCATCTCAGCCTATACTCGGTCGCCGCACCACAAAGGTCGTCAATTACGTTGTGTCATCGGTTCTTTCTTGGTCACTTGTTGGTAATTAAACATCTTATTTTATCCAAGGTATGCCACAGAAAAAGTCGGGAGCGGTAAATAAATAAACTAACGAATTATCAGTTGTATTTTAAAATAAGCAGAACTGTCCATCGCATGCCGGCCAGTCTTGAGTACGCTTGTTTCAGTTTCAAAACCAAAATCTAAATTCACGTTTATTGTTCTACCGTTATTAAGTTCTGCCAGCCCTATGACAAAAGAAAGGGCTGGTACCTGTGAGGGTAATTCAGGGGCGACCTTGCAGCGGCCGATAACAATTGGGAGACGCTCGCCGCCGCAAATTCAATATCCAGAGGTGTCGGCGTCCGGCACCCCTGCACTAGAGATGACTGGAAATAGTGTCTCTTGATTTTCGATTGAATTTGTAGACTGTTTTTACTTTGATTTTTATCCAAAAAACGGAACTTTTTGACTTTTGACATAGAATCCTGCTCTTATCTGGGGCTAAATTGAATCCAAATAATTCAAGAAAAGGGATTACATTTAAATATTAAAATTATTTTCCTGAAATTTACTATAAACATAGCAAAAATGGTGCACTGATTCTGTGACGATTAGTTTAATTATAACTTTTCATTTAAAAAACCGACTTCCGCCATTGTATTGGACTAAATAATTTTGGATGAAAAAAAATTATGAAAGAACCATAGTGGTGAAAGGATTATGATACTTTCTGAATGCAAATGCTTGGTGTCTTGCTGAAAATATCAAAATCGCCATATGTATGCCTACAATATTTGAGGAGTTCCCTCGATTCCTCATGGATCCCATCATCAGAACTGGATTTTGAAAAAAATGGGACTAATCTGGAAGTATATCTATTCAAATAAAAAAAGAATTTTCCAAATCGGTTCATAAACGCCGTAGATATGAGGTAACAAACATACAAAAAAAAAAAATACAACCGAATTGAGAACCTCCTCCTTTTTGTGAAGTCGGTTAAAAAGAATATGGCTCCACGTAGCCAATAATAAAAAGTCTAAATTCAAAAATATTTTTATCGTCTTTGTTCCAATTATTTTTGTATACTATAAAAACAGTCAATTTGAATCAAATTTGAACAAATAATTACCTACCATAGTATTTTTATATTATTAACCTACATAATAGGTATACTAAAGGCATCTAGGATTTGTCAATGTCATAGATTGTGGTCATCAATGTGGTAGATTTTAATAAAATAAGTTTCTTATTTTAATAATCAATCATCATCGATAGGTCGAACGATACCTAGTCCCAACCCTCTCACTGCCCTATAGCACCTTGTGTTTAGTGTCCACTAGCCGTCCTCTGTCCACTGTTGGGGATATAACCACTTAACGAGGACTGAAGTCTGGCTCCAATTGAATTTCCGAACTGTCGGCTCGCACTAAATAGGAGATACGAGGAGGTGCGCCAAATTACATTATGCACCTAAATGCAGGCATAGACAAAACTATTTGGTTTAATTTGTCTGCAGAAAGCTGAAGTGGAATGCTAACTATGTTGGCAAAAATTACCGTGTGCTTAGCACATTTTTGATCTTGCCTCTGACTACCCTCTTGTTCCCACAATCTTCACAAATATTTTTTTGAGATGTATTCGATCTGGATTAAAATCTTTGAATTATAATATGATGTGTGTAGAAAGATGGCTATTTTTGGCCCACGTTGGGCGCCAAAAACTTAAATGTCCAACAAATTAAACCCTACTTACCATGTCGTTTTATTTTCATGATAACCTACTGGGCTTGTAATGTATAAGTCATTCAAAAATGTATTTCGGTCCATTTCGGAAGCCAAGAAGTTTCCTTTTCAAGGTCCAATGATATACTTGCCATTTCCTAATCACACATCGTGCCCTATCGGTTGATATCGGACAATATATTTGTAATAAGTCCGATAGGCCGGTCGGGCATATTAAACGCCGATTAACCCACCGGCCGGCCACTGATTTATGCGAACTATTAAAATCTCCGAAGGCACAGAATTAATTGCACTACTTCAGAGCTGGTTGCTTTATTAATTGGGTCCGAGTCGCCTGTTGTTTATAGTAGGTTCCCTTTACTTGGAGCGAGGCCCTTATCGTGACCCCGGCCGGCTCCAATTTGTCCACTTACGTTTCTGTTCAGATTCAATGGCTATTAAGGACCCTACCTCTGTTTCCGAAAAGTTAAATTGCTGGGGTACCTATAGTAATATAGTCTTAGGGAGTAACTTTTGCCTTAACGTACTTATACCTAAAAAGCATAACAAGATGGCAACGATTTGAATTTCAAACTGTTTTAAGTACCTACTTCCTCCTGAGTTCTTCATTCGTGACCCAAAACACGAGTTTTGACATAGAACTTTTCAATTACAATTCTGTCTTCCCCTCGGAGCTAACATTTTAGATTTAATCATATTCAAATCACAACACGGGGGCCAGTCGGCCGAAGTAATTTATAACTTGGACAAACGAAAATTATGTGCGTAGGTAGCCGTCGGAAGTTTTCACATTTCCATTTAAATGCGGGTGTTATATCACCTCAGCCATAGTGTAAGCCCGTACCAGTGACGCAACTTCATGAGTCCAATACATCGCACACATCACACCAGCAGCAGTGATCCTGTCCCTTTGTCTTATCAACACGAGTAGCAGACTATTACAGCATGCACGACGCGGGTGTATTGGTAGCTTTTGTAAATCGGTCTTTGATTTTTAGTTCAAGTACGTTGCTTTTTGTACTTCAGTCACTTTGCATCACTATACTAGGTCGGTCACTCTCACTACTGAATAACTTCCATAACTGACAAAAGGTTCATACTATGGCTTAAAGAGAGTGTCGGACGAGGTCGCGAACAAATTATGAACAACAATTAGCGACGCGACAAAGCTGTCGCGGTGTCGCGCCGTGTGTGCTCCCTCGGACTACACGTATTTCAAATTTATTCCTTTTGTAAATACGATTTAATTTATGTTCAGAGAAGTTTGGAAGTGATATGAATTATGGGATGAGGTGTTTGCTGTTTAATTTCTGCTTCCAGGATTTAATTTTATATCAAAACACGGTGAGCGTTTTAAAATGTAATTGAAAATATCGTGCAGGCTTGCTAGCAGTTGAGATGTATTTATGTTGAAAGTGGCAGAACATACCGATGGCCCAACTAAGCTGTAACCTCTGCCTAACAAACGCAATACCGCTTGAGTCCAATAAATTCAGCATTCAAAAGAAATTTAATAAGCTCACAAAGTATTGACGTAATAAACCTTTTCCTATAAGCCGTTTATAACCATTCTAAGTTAGATAGGAATGTGGTATAGCGGTGTTGCGGTCGCACGCACCTGCGACGCACGCGGCACGCGGCGCGGTGCCCACGTATTTATCTCACCCTACGGGAAGTGGATGTGCGAACCTGTTCAATTTGCCAGAGTCATAAATCTTCCATGATGCTGCCTTATTGTATTCTAAGGGTCAAGTTATTACAAGCTGACTTGATGGCCGTAGCGTCTTGTCTTCTACCTATAGTAAATTAACTAAGGTATGATTGTTATTTTTTGAAAGTTTAAGTTGAATACGAGAGACTACCGCATGACGATGATATAATGATATTCAGTCATCATAGTCATCGTCAGCCTATAAAGTTCCACTGCTGGACGTAGGTCTCCCCCATGGAATGCCACGAGGAATGGTCTTGAGCCGTCTCCACCTATTGACTTCCTGCGACCTTTAAAATATCGACGGTCCATCAGGACGCAAAGACACTTCGTCATCTTGTTCGTGGTTGCCACTCGAGAACCTTAATAACGGTTGTCAGGCAGGCGAGATTTAGGACACTTCATATAACTCCGACTGATATTCTCACCTTGCTGATAAGGGTATGCAACATGCAGATTTCAAGATATTTATTTGCATCAGGATTGGTACTTGTATATTAAATTACAGGTAGAAAGGGCTGTCTTCAGCTTGATCGCATGAAATAACCAATTTTCTGCTCAAATCTTTTAGAATTGAACCCACCCATGAGAATGATCCAACCATAATAATAAAGCCCACGGAAATTTTTGCGAAAAATTTAGCCATACCCTCCAAAACTGTCCCAAAGGTAACGTGTGCGATATCTATCGAAATCACAAGATATTTGGCGCAATACCGACCGACATAAACCCGAATCATGCTATTTAGATCATCTTCTGTCCGTGTGTCCTCGTCTTTTTAAATCCAACCAACTTACCCTGCACCTCACCCGTACAATATTCAACCTTGAACAACAGTGATAAGGCTCAAGCGACCTTGTGAGGTAAGGTGGTGTGGTGAGGTAGGTAAGAACAAAAATGCGATAAGTTTTATTCCCGGCCCGAGGTGAGGCTCGGACATAAAGGGAATACGACGATACGGAAGGTCTTTATAGCGGAGATAGGTGGTACCTTCAGAAAGACTGCGCTCGTCGCTTCTCGGGAAACGCATAAAATAGTGACGTTTATGAAAACTGCCGGCGTACAATTTTTGCTGACTGTTTCACATGATTGAGATCAGCTTCTGTTATTTCTCATTTTAATTTTCATATTCTAAGAATATTCACTATTATCTCTGTATGTGCGTGTATGTTTGTAGTGACATTTTGTAATTTCTAGTCGGACTTGCTCACTCGCTTTAGGTAGATATAATAAGAACCTTCTCGACTTTTAACCTATAATTCTTACTCAATATACTATCGTTATGTTATTGCTCTGTGCATATTCAGTGGTTGCTTTCTGCTTCTTTCTCAAATGAGGACAGGGTGACTTCATCATAGCTATACTGGCATTGCTAGTTTGTCCGAGGAAGTACTTACTTTCTATTCCGCTTTGAAGTGTATGGGTGTCGGTAAAATAACAGGTACATGAGACTTTTCATCGTTGTCTCAGGATGACGGGCGCAGAACAATGCCAAGTAGGGCACATTCAGTTGGACGCGACCTAAAAGATAAATACCTTTTAGGTCAGGTTTAGGGTTTATTTGTTATGGGCTGGGGTTACCGTTTAACATCATGGTGGGTCAAATGCCAGTGCCATCATTTATTCAAAAAAAAAAAAAAAAAAAACATTGTCATCAGCCTTTCAAAGTCTACTGCTGAGCATAGGCTTCCCTCATAGAATACCATGAAAGGGGTTAAACCGCCTCCATCAACTAACTTCATGTGTGCTTTAATTTGTCGTCAATCCATAGAGGCTTACTACGTCTTAATTACCATACATACCTACGTAATAAATAATTGGGATGAAGACATGTCTTAAGTAATGATGAAACAGTAGGTAGGTAAGTATCTTGTACTTTACTTACATTTAATTAAAGACACATGGTCATGCTTATCTATCGGTACGTGGAAGTACCTCGGGTTGGAGGTCGCAATCACATGTTATAGAGTAAGTGTACTACACCTATCGGGTAAACAATATTGACGTCAATGGATGCTTCGTTAGTGAGATAAAATTTAAAAAATACCCAATTTTGTTTTGGTGAAAAAGCAAACTCATGCCTACTTTTCTAAGAGAGTAGCTATTCGTGTTGTTACCTCATCTCCTTCAAAACCACTGAAGGATTTGAATAGGGGTTTCACTATCGAGTGCCGTAATGCCACGTGCGGAGTTAGGTGGGTTACTTGTGAGAGTGACGTATGAAAAAATAATCATCGTAGAAAAAGGAAAAACAACAATAATTGAAAATTATTCATCACTAGTTGCGCCCCGCGGTTTCACCCGCGTGAATAATGATGAAAATTGATGATGATGATGATGAAAAGTAGCTTATGTGTTAATCCAGGGCGTAAAGTATCTCCATTCCAAATTTCACTCAAATCCATTCAGTAGTTTTTACGTGAAAGAGTAACAAACATCCATCCATACTCACAAACTTTCTCGTTTATAATATTAGTAGGATTTGTTCTTCAAAATATCAACTATCATAAGTTTTATATTATTTTATAAGATAAATCTATCGAATACGATGATAACTAGTGGTTCGCCCCGAACTGAGACCTCGCGATGACACCTTTATCAGCCCGACTACTTAAGAGGGGAAGAAAGGATTTTGTATTTAACGGCTATGTAAATGTTTGTATGGATGATTCATAAGAAATCTAAAACTACCGAGTCAATTTCTAACATGACAGATATTTTGTAAAGAAAAAAAAAAGATTTTTAAATAAGTAAAATAGTAGTGCCATCTAGTTGTAGTTTTGGTAACAAATTTTTAAAGATTTACGTTTTCTACGCTAAAAATGGATATTACAAAGAAAAAATTCTCAATGTTCGACTTCTCGGTGTAGAACAATATAAAAAATATAAATTCAATAAATTAATTTCAGCATTGCCAGAGAACTTGAAGTATCTTCGAGATATTTTTTGCATATTTTACTTTCTTTACCCTTCTAAACGTTTTCTAAAAACATTTACTGAGATAAAATTTTAACCTCGAGTTTATTTCCTTCGAAATAACCTTTGAATAGGACTAAGCAACGGGGCGTAATACTACATACCTGTTAGTACCTATATCAAGTACCTGACGAATTAATTGATAACGTCCTTTGGACGAATACCATAGAACTCCAACGTCATTCAAATTCCTAGAAATGGGAGGTCAACAATGGATGTTATATTGGAATTTGTTTTATGCAGTACAATTTTCTAAATTCTTCAATTTCAGACTTTTCCCTGTAGTTGTGACACAAAAGCCACAAGCGTACCAAATTTCAGCATTGTGGGATTGCTGGAAGTACCCTAGAATTTTTGTTTTTTACGTTTTTTATTTTCCCTACTATCTCGAAAACTACTAAGGCTAAATACGTATTAAAAACAGTTTTGAAATGTCCAACCAAAGCGCTTTCATTAGACACCCCACTTGATCTGACTGTTTTTTTTTTTATTTTTTTAACCCCCTCTTGGACCCCCATATCTCAACAACCCTCTAACCGGTATAGCTCATAACCTTACCTACAAATTGTACCAATACTATCTACCACTACTATCCCCATACCAAATTTAATGAAGATCGGATTATCGGTTTGGAAGTTTTCATCGGATAAACATACATACATACAAAGGCCGATTTTCCAACTTGACTCAGAGAACTCGCTTCGCTCGTTCAATAATAAAACCATTTTTAAAAAAAACATTTACTTATTTTTTACGTAGCTATTGGCTTACGGCCCGCCTGATGGTAAAAGCAGTTACCGCCACCTTATTAAAAAACACCAACAGCAACACTAGGACACCAAAACCATCTGCAACATCATGGACGATTCCGATTTGTTGCGTGCTATAAAGGACTCCTGTTTTTAAAAGCGGTTTATATTGTAGTTTTGCGGAAAAAGCTGGGAACTCATTCCACAACATACATCGCAATCTTCATCGACCTAATCGCAACGATCTCTAATACTCACATAGATATCGGGTCGGCGCAATAAAAACGTCTCGGTGAATTTAAGCTCACTTGAAAAGTGAGTTTGTATTTGATTTAGTTCGCTTCAAACAAAGCCAATGTAAACACGTGTCACAATGCCACAATGTATATTTAAAAGTTGCAAAAATAATCCCCGAAAAAACAATTTAACGGCCGGAGTGTCTTACTTTCGTTAAGTACATGTAGAATAAGTTGTATTTTAAGCTTTAAACTAACAAAAAGTATGAAATTTTGATCAAAATTACCGATTTTAAACCACCGCTACAAATGTTTGGCCAACGTTGACGCAAAATTGTCTGTAACAGAACAGTAGATGCATGGAGTAGATTTGTATTGTAATAATTTGTTTTTACCAGAACTTTAAAAAATTTTAATACTACTTTTGTGTCTGTTTGTTGAACTCTCATCAGATACTTGGCTTTCCTTTTTTTTATTTTAGCTTTCCGAGCAATCCATTTACGCTACTGTTATTTAACCAAATCTTTGGTTAACAACCCCTTTACATCTATACCAACTGATAATGAGTCCTCTCGCTTTGTTAAAATTTATGAACCAGAATCACTTATAGAACACATTATCGTAAAAAAACAGTACTTTTTCAAATTCTTTTATCATATTATAGGTATATTTCCCAAATATCAAATAAATGCCCAACCTACGGCAGGCGCCTGTACGCCCGCCCTCAAGCACTTTACGGTTTTTGTTGGAAAACTTTGATGGTCGATATCTTTTTTTATTATGAAACGAGACAAACGTAACAGAACATATATTTTTTATATTTGAGCTTTTTATAACTAGGGCTTCATTATCAGCCTGTAGGTACGCAGAATGGAAAATTTTTAATGTTGAGCTGTTTTAAACATTTTGGGTTTTGATCAAATTATTGCACTAAACTGTACTTGTATTATAAAGATTGTAAACATGAATATAAAGATGTGGAATTTAGTGATATTTTTATTTGTGACATCCAGCGATAGACATCTTGGCCAAAAACATAAACATACACATAAATATACACACAACAGAACGTTAATAAAATAACAAGTATATATACTATCAATATCAAACATACATGCCCAAAACATAAATAATTTTAACTTAACTTTAACGTGCATATTATAAATTATTTAAGTGATCAACGCGACTCCATACCTTCTGTAGTTAAATTTGAAGAAGCAAACAGAAGCGAAACCATGGAAACGGATGGATGTAGCTCGCAAGGTAATAACGGGAAAAAGAACTTTATTTGTAGCTCTTTAAGGTTGATTTCACACTAGTTGTTTAACCTATGTCTTTTGATTTGACAAGTGACAGGAGTAATATAATTGCTTTGCTCGTTTTTTGTGACGAATGATCGTAAGTGTAAGATAATATTTTGAAGATTTGCTACTTTTTTGCTAGGTGTCATGGTTGTAATTAGGTTGAACTTAGAACTGTTTTAAAACTTTCATCTTTGTTCGTTAGTAAACAAATGTAGCTGTATAAGTATGTATCCATGCGGACAGTTTTTAGCTTTCATTTTGTACGTGACCCTGGATCTATTGTGAATTATAAGATCGTTGCCTAATCGCATTAATATTTGAAGTGGAGTTAACTTTTTTGGATATTCATGGCTAGTTCATGGAACAGGGTTTAAAGATATCAACCTCTTTTTTTTTCTTCTATTTTTAAAGTTTGTTTTAATTAAAACAAACAATATTTTTTTTTATTTGTCAGTGGCATGTGACGTTACACGGTAGCCTCAACCCATTACAAATGCAATAACTCTTAGGTTATGTCATACTCTTGGAAGATACTCAGATCAGAGATCACGGTAAACATGTTTGTTTAGTACCTACTTAGTAGGTAAGTACACAACGTTTGAACGGGATAAGGAAAATTGTGACGTCAATAAAGATCGAATAGCAGTAGCGCTATTTAACTATTGCCAATTAGTAAGTTGAAAATGTTAGTGGAAAAACAAATAACAGTCGTATAACGTCACTCATGCGACTCCGTGGCATGGCGGGCGAGTAGCCGGCTGAGATGCGAGAGGTTGTAGGTACGATTCCCACTGCGGGACAAATGTTTGTATGATCTGCAAATATTTGTTCCGGGTCTGGTTGTTACGGTATCATGGTACTCGTAGTGGAATCATGACTACGTATGGGACTGTTGGGTGTTATGTTATAATTCTCTAAAATTAACAGATCTCCATTGTTCCTCGGTACGGCAAGGAAGTTCTCCGAGGGTAACCCCTTTCATTGGCTGCCATTTTAGAACTTGGTGTTACAGCAATGCTGTTAAATTATGACAGGTATCGTTCGGAAAACGTCGCATTTTCCATTCGATTAGTTTAGAACAGTTACACAGTAACAGTATCATCAGAGCTCTACTCTTGGGTTCTACCAAGATGGCGATAAGTACCTAAATCATTATTGCAATCTTCAAAAACATAAGTACACATGAACCGTAAAAGCCGTAGGTAATTCTCAAATCAGATACATCGGTCGTCAACCCCTCACGCCTCCAAGTGTTCCCGGGAGCCTATCCTCGCTATCAGCTATAGGGCTATAAGGTGTAGGGTGCTGTCGAATAGTCTCGAGCCTCGAGTTGCCCGGGGCTACACTCCGTCTTGTCAAGTCTTGCACGTTTGACAGAGAACTTATCACTTACGACTTCTTTGGCGAATGTAGAGCTTAAGGGAGAGTTTGTTATAATAGTTGAATTCGATTCAAAGTATTGACTGATCAGTTGAAGGGTGCTGTCGATTTCATTCATTCTAGAGTGCGTATCCTGACAATACAGAAAATTAAGCATGCTACTAATTGGAAACCTTGTAAGTACCCAATGTATTTTCCTTTCAAATGATATGCAGCTGTTAAGATTATTCTTAAACCAACGTCTTGAAATCATAATATACTCAGACATTGATGTGAAGCTCAGAAGTAAATTTGATTTTTATCACAAATTTCTAATACATTTATCAGCTGCATCAGCGATTGTAAATCCATATTGAGAGGTAATATGTCGCGCCATTCGTTATCGAATATTGAGTCGATGTGATTGAGTTTTTGTAGGAGACACCTCGCGGCGACAGTGCCGTCGACTTTACGCGCGCCCGGGGCCAATGCCATTCCGAATATCGCTGTCACCGGGTTTTCCAGATTGCCTGCGAGCTCCCAAATAATCTTTGAATCTAACTGGCCGTAAAATAAAATAAGTTTTGAAAAATTGCTGGATTTTGAGCGTTGGGCCAACGAACTTTACATTTTCGTGAAAATAGCGTGCAGGGAAACGACACACAATATCATCGGTCAACCTATTCAGTATTTTTATGGCGCCAATTTATCTAATAACGGAACTCTCTAAGCCCACATAAGTTTATCCTGCGTCTATTAATACTTGTTCTTATGTCTTATTCTGTGGTAGGTAGTTCCAATCTGTTATCTGCATAACAGAGTGTCAAAGTTGTCCAATCGGGCGTAGCATGGGTATGGATGGTATCGCACCTACGTCACGTTATCTCACTGACCGCAGCCACTTCTGCTTAATGCTAGCGATACTTGAAGATCTCTTGGAACGCACTGAGTTTTAAAGACGCAGCTGTTTAGTATTAGTAGTTAGTTGGTTTAGGGAACCCAATCTGAAATCGTAGCTTACTTTTCAATCTTCAGATTCCAAATTAAAAATCCTCAGTACCATAACATACCATCCAACAGTCACATACTTCATCCTGATCCTACACTAGGATTCCCTGTTTCGTAATGGGTATCAGGAACTGCGAGTACCATGGTACCATAACACCCAGACCCGGAACAAATATTTGCATATCATACAAACTTTCGCAGCGGAGATCGAACCCTAAACCCGCCGCGACACAGAGGTCGTCATGAATTAGGTACATGTCTTTTGGTGTGTCTGTAAAGCACCTGTCCTTGTGAAACTAGACCCCCAAAGAGCTTTGCACCTGTTAGTGCTGTTTGATGTACCCGTGCAGTAAACCCGATACCTGACGAATCTTTGACCAAATGCATAAAATTTATTCTCAGTTTATTACATTAGAAAATCCATCGAGTCTTAAGCACCCAGTGCGTAGTTAACCCGTTGGGTCCCACGCGCTACCGCTGCACATAAATAAACAATCCGCTCCATTTGGCACGTACTCTACTACCACTTACCGACGCTGATTTACTGCTCACAGATATTGGGATCCAATTAAAGTACTTACTCAGATTGTAACAACGTCTTACAAGTGTGTTTAAAAAGGGAGAAATGCTTACTAGCACCTGACCGTAAGAAGCTATGACAGTGGTTTCGTTTTGAAATGTTGGTTCAAGAGTAAACTGTGTATGAACTGGAATTAGTGAACCCATCACTGAATATCTCCCCCCTTTGCATCAGTGAATATATTTTTATACAAATACCTACATTTATTTACCAATAACATTAATTCAAAAAAGTTTGTAAATGATGATTAGCCGTGGTGTGTCCGGCCTAAGGATATACCCCTCCTTCTCCTCCCGTGGATGTAGTAAAAGCCTTACTAAGGGATTACACCAGGAGATGGGCAGCAGCAACCTGAGTACTTAACACGAAACTGCCAAGCGTGGTGATTAGGCTTCGTCCAGCAGACGACTAAAGGCTGATGAAGAAGAAAAAGATTTACATGTTAAGTTTTTTATGTAGGTAATATATTATGGGCAAAAAGTCCATACAATTTTTTTAAATAATGATCCGCTCTTATATCGCTTTATGTTCTTCACAATACTGAAAACAAACAAGAGCCAACTAATTTTAAAGTTGACTGAAAAGAGATGTACAAAAGATTATAAGAAGTTCGATACGCGACCCGATATCGGAAGCTCGCTAGTCTCGCTAGGCTCGCTAATCTAATTACGGCGAGCCAGCTTTGTGCCTGTTTGTTTATTTCCTTTGCCGAGAAGCTGATATATTTTTTTTTTTTTTCAGAGTTCCGCTCTCAAAGGCGGGTCTCGAGTTATGAAATTGTTCAAGCGTTAATTGTAGACGTCCAGTGGCGAATATTAAAGTGGTTCGTGTGCGGCGAGCCTTAAATAACTAGTTAACCTCACAGCCCCCACACGGTTGTGCTAATAACTTGGCAACTTTAGAACATCTACGGAAAAAATATTTAATTTGCGGAACTTGTCTCTCGCTGGGAGGATCGGTCGCAATCTCGCAATTATCAGTGTTTGTTTTGATGTTTTTTGTTATTCGTTTAAGCGAAAACAAAAATACGACGTAAGAAAGGTAAAACTTAGAAAGTATAGACATGACTTATTCAAGATTTCCTGGCATTGAGTTCGGAAAAATCCAATACTATATGCACCAATTTATTATAATAAATTATTCCAGTGCTCTTAATTATATAGTTTTGTTATATGCCTTGATCAAGTCGGTAGTCGATTTGTCTCTACTCACATGACTCACTCTCATTATCATCATCATAAGACATAGGCCATCCCTATTCTTGAACAAACGGTCTTGAACCGTCTCCATCCACCGACTTCCTCCGACGTCAATCGGTCAATCAGTGAGGGGCAATCCTACACTGCGTCTTTCGGTTCGTGGCTCTATAAACTTAAAAAAGTGAATACACTTAGTGGTTTTTTTATTTTATTTGAGTTAAAAACTGAACTGGCATATGGCCCAATTGATGTTAAACGGTAACCTCAGCTTATAATAAATGTAATACCACTTAGGTCGCGTAGGATGCGCCCTACGTGATAATGCACTGCGCCCATTGACTGTTCATCTTTATGTCTAAGGATGAAAATCTCATGTGCCTATAATTTCACCCTTCAACCCGGAACACAGCAATGCTCAAATTATTGCTTGACAGCAGAAATAGGCATGGTGGTAGTACTTGTACGGAAAAACTATCATAGGAACTTTTACTATACAATTTAATGTTACTCCGAACGCCGAACAGAAAGTACTTTCTGTTTGGCGTTCGGAGAGGCAACATGGCTGCGGAGTTTTTGCAGCAGTGTGTCTTTGTCGTTCTAGCACGCAGTGAGCCTACTGTTTCCTGAGGATGCTTCGTTGAGAGGCGAAACACGTGTCGAATTCTTTCAGAGTTTTTGTTGGAGTGGAGCGGAATTGTTACTATATATTTGTTCATCTATTTTATATTGTAGAATGGATTTCCGCAAAGTCATGCTTGAATCAATTAATTAATAATCGAATGTTGGTTTTGCGAGTTATAATGCCACTTTGATGTAATAATTCTGAGAACTAGTTTATTTCTACTCTACGTTCCTCACGTTTCAATGCTAATTCACAAAAAATAATGCTTTCTATAAATTTTTATTCAATATTTTGACCCAGTCGCACCAATTAGGGTTAGCACTTTAACCGTAGATTATGATAATTGTCAATGATGGCGCACTACAAAATTAATGTTTTGTAAATTAACTCTAACTTATGAGTTAGTAATGATAACCCTGGTTGGCGCAATTCGGCCTTAGACTTTTAGTTCACCGATAGTCTCAATCTGAAAAGAATCGTCTGTTCATCTGAAAGAAGGCGGCTCCCAATGGCCGCGGTTTTTTCCCGTGATTGGTAATCGTCGAAGTCATTAGGGGCTTTGTTTTTTATCGGCGGGTAATGGCGCGAAAAATGTCGTTAGCCGGCGGGAATCAAAGTCAGGTGAAAAGATTTCCTTCGAGTCCACTTGTCCTACCCTTAGCATCATTTTTCGTTTTGGTTTTGATTCCTCTATGGTTGATAAAGTGACATTTTGTATGAAAAACAATTTATTGATATAAATCTGAAGTTAATCATTGTCTCAAACTAAAACGCCTTGAAATTGTTTTTCAACGTTTGTATTTTATTCGAAGGGGTTAAAATGATTAAAAGTTTAGAGCCCAACTTTAATTATTTAAAGTAATAAAACTCAACTGCGTAGGTGCGTGGCGAGTTCGCAACTGCCGTTATAGCGCCGTTATACGCCGTTACTCACCGTCACTCGCCAATAAAACGAATTAAAACCTAATTAGACCCGCGATTTTTGAACATTAAGGAGGGGAATTAATTAGAGAGCAATGATTCCAGTTCGGCGAGTAATGCTAGCCCGACGTATAAATCAAGACGGAAAGCAAGGCATAAGCGGAAGCGATTAGTGCTGTTCCGTAGCCGTATTCTCTAACTCGCTTATTCCCATTCAAGCAAATAATATTATCTTTATCTCGCAACAGGTTTGCAATAGGCGCAAATTGTGCGATCATTGCTGTACAAAACATAATTATGTTGTATATGTTGTGTATGCTTAATTTTTTTTTGATCTTAGAAACATTATGTTTGAGACAGACCTTTTAAAGTATAATATTAGGAGATTTCGCTCTTCCGTAACTAACTTAGACTAAGTTAATTATTTATGATGCCATGTAGTCATGGGAATAAGTTAAACCTAAAATAACAAATTATAAATAAAAATAAATTTTGAAATTTGAGGTACTTAGGTAAAGATTATGTAGGACAAACGAACAAACAAAATTTCAAACTTAAATTTTTGATTATAATACGTATAATTTTGGCAGGTGATATTGAGTTGTGCCTGTTTTATGTTGTTTGAATTCTAAGGATAGATAAACTACGGCTTTTTCGATGATATATATTTTTTTTTTTCTGAAGGACAAAATGCAGTTGGCTTCAGATGGCCGATGCTGCGTTACCGGACTTTTGGTGAGCGCGGAGGGCGCTCAACCGTTAAAATTAGGTTGGGGCAACTAGCGCAAGGGCACCACTTAGGTACGGACCTCGGCTTGGGCCGTTGCCAGATTGGAAGGAATAGGAAAACGCCCCGGAACATGCTTGTAACGGTTTAACGGTTTAACGGCGTGTGGTACTGAAGGTACTTGAAGTCTTCGACCCCGCCGGCGGAGTCGCTATATCTGTGTAGTGTTTACTCTGTCGTGATTGGATGACGACGCCCCCGCGTTCGCGGCGGTGATTTCGTCATCCGGGTCACCAAGAACGTGTCTTGGTCGACGAAGGGATAGTTTGAAACCAATGATACAGGCTGCAAATAAGAAGCGTTATAGACCTGTAGAGTAGTTAATATTTATATTCAAAAAGGTCTTTACCTTGTCCCGTTTCAAGACGTTACGGAAAAATTCCGTGCGAGTCTCCTTGTCCGCCGCGAAGGAGGAGATTCATAGAACCAGTGAATGAATTATTCTGTTTGTCCAAGTTTAAACGTTAGCTTCCGAATCCGGTTCCCCTCTAATTGTTTGGCGGTAAAAATGCTGGAATTAACTTGTTTCTTTAAATTAAATAAAACAGGTAAAATAAGGCGTAGGAAGAAGAATTTGTTGCTCATTTTGTTCCTTACCGAACCAACAAAATGTTCGCTTGACGTCATTGTTGTGGTAGATGGAGTAAATAGATACCCTATAGAACTTAGAACCTAAGTGAGCAATGATAACTTAGTCGTATTATTTCAGCTCTCAAAGCTTACAAACAACTGAAAGTTACAATTTACAAAGTCCAAACAATTTAGAGAAATTGAAAGTGTTCAGAACTAGGCTATTTACTCAGGCATTAAACTTCTGCTAAAGTCAGAAGTACTCGGCCGCTATTAATCGAACAATTACCAAACTCATTCATTTATTCTCATTAAGTTGAATTAATTTTCTAATATCAGCTCCGTTCCATAAACACCTTAAATCTCAAACGGTCATTTGTACGAAAACAAATTAACTGAAGATTGAACTTCCGGCTGCCATTTTGTTAATGGCGGCGTTTCTGGAAGTTTGACAGATCGGATGAAATGTCGCGCGATTTTTAGCAATTAAAGGGGTGGCTAGCTTCCCTCGATTGAAGTGATTCGAGGTGATTCCAAGGTGGCTTTAATTGTTATGATGATGAACGCTTCCTTGGGGTTGAAAATATTTTTAATTAAACAATTTTCCGAGAAGATTTCTTCAAATTGGTTCATTGTGGGAAGGTAATTGGGGTGACCTTGATCGCCAGTTTAAGGAAAGTGGCCATTCAATTTATAAGAAGATATCCAACTTAAAGCATTCATTTTCTTAATTGAGCCAAACATTCATGTATTTGTACTCAGGTATCTTTAGAGAATAACTGTACCCATCGAGCGAGTAGTTACGGATAGATCCTGTGAACTTTGACGTTACTAATTATTTTATTTTTTTTATGCTTCTTGGCATGTAGACGAGCTTACGGCCCACCAGACGGAAAGCAGATACCGTAGCCTATGAACGCCTGTAACACCAGAGGCATCACACGCGCGCTGCCGACCCTGAGACATAAAGATGAAAAGTCTCATGTGCCTGTAATTTCACCGGCACCCGTACCCTTCAAACCGAAAAACAGCAATGCGAACACTACTGCTTGGCGGCAGGAATAGGTACGGTGGTAGTACTTCCCCGGACGAACTCTCACAAGAAGTTCTACTACTAACAGAAGTAATGAATACTGTAAATTTTTAAGAAGTTTTCGAATGACTAATCAGCATGTGGTCTTTTATAATGACCATTATGTATAATAAATGAGCACTAGAGACACTTTGGTATGGGGAGGTAGTGAACACTTACTTTTATTAAGTATTTAATTTCTAGCAAACTTTTAGAATAAGTACAGATACGTTTCTAATTTCTAATTAAAAATGAAGCACCTTACCTCGATCTATCATCGACAACCCTTCAGCACTGCTGAAGTTATTTAAATTTTTCACCCCCTCACGGTGGGTATAGCAGTGGCCGGATGGGGCACACCTAATTCGGCCCACAATCAAACTCGGCACTCTGCAAATTAGTTTTGATATTTAAATTAGTCCTGCTGTCGGCAATCGGGAAGCACCTTTACATGAACCGACAACTCTTTTATTTTGCTATAATTTAGCAAATCTATTTCACACACCTGTACCACGTGACGTGTGTAAGTGCTGTTTTTTTCGATGCTCTCTATAAAAAGTTCAAAGGCTAGGTATATAGGATCGTGGAGACTAATAATTAATGAGTAGGTCATTCCAGTCTTTACCTCTTGTACAGTACAAAGCAGAAGTATGTTATTATTTCCACTCCGCCCTGTACCGCAGACCTTTTTTGCTTGGTAATATATTTAAACAAAAATATAAGTATAATCAATGATACAAGTGGCTATTAACATAACAAATTAGTCAGTTTCCTTTATTCTCATTTTCTGTCTAAAAATGTATTTTGTACACAATTGTACAGTGTACCAATAAAACAATCTAAGTTTGATTCAAATGTTTATATTAGTAGTATTTCCTAATGTTTTTTAAGCACTATGGTTTTACTTCTTCATTCTGTACTTATAATTTTTACGGACCTTACGTCGTATTGTAACCGTCGTATCGTTACATCTAAAGCACCCACCGTCCGGCAGGTTCAGTCAAAGATTGATTTCTCTTTCTCAGACGAGTTTTACTACAACTTCTAAACTCTCCCTCCCCTCGCTCCTCTCTCCTCTCCGGGGGCGTTTGATCGTGTTATTTCGCTAGATAAGTCCGCTAATTGCCTGTACAGACATACTAACTACTCAATAATCTATAGTACAACTGAACCAACTGTTGTAATAATCTATGGTTCGATCGTACGAAGTGTTACGTGATCTGCGGCACAGGTTGCTCATCTATCCGAATATTGATCTTACAAAGGAGTTCTTGTGTGTCTTCCCAATTGTTAAACGGTTTTGTTTTTGATTGAATCTATTCTTGAATAAAGGTTGTAACGAGTTGAGAGCTAAAGCTATTGATTTTTATTATGTTTTAATTTATGTAGAAACGTATGGATTCTATGTTATGATTGTAATGTTTCTGCAATTATGCAGTCCACGGTGAAAAGAGACCCTTTGGGGCTCTACCTAACCCTTAGGGGGAAAACGTGTGTGTTAATGTATGTGTACATATGTTTAGAAATAATATAATTAAGATTGTGTCTGAGTTTTCAGACCTACCATATTAATGATGTAGGTACATAATTCATAACTCTGTTAATTGTTATTATTATAATTTTTTTTTTTTTGCTAAACAATCGTGACGGAAACAAAGTTGCGCCCTCATATCTTTTTTTATCAAATTCGTGGACGACGGGGCTGATTGCACTTTTAGTACCTATCTTTAAAGAATTATTTGTATTCTTGTTTTTTAGTGTAATTGTTTGTTGTTCCTAATATAAATAAATAAATAAATAATAAATATACTTGCAGAAGATCTAGTTAATTATCATATTAGATATTATCGAATACTTAGTCGTAAATGACGTCACTTTGCATGTAGGTCCTAAATCCGTCGAAGCTATCAGACGTGCTGAGAGCCAAACTGTTTTTTTGTAGGTTGGTGGCTGCGCCAACCATCAAATAATGTATTGGGATGCATGCCGTGTGGAAATTCAAATAAAATAACCTTAGATTAATTTAACTACTGGAAGCAGAGAGTTACTAACAAATGAAACTGTATAAACTCATGAACATTTCCACGGAAAAAGCTTGTAGAAAAGTATACGAAACAAGTTACAAAGGAAACTAACAACGTAGAGCTCACCTTGAGACAAAGGATCGCGAACAAAGAGCAAAACGACTAACAACGTATATTCTACCAGCACCGGGCTATAGTCAAACGAAACGAATTAAATGAATAATCTCTATCTTTTTGCCGGCACGTTCTAGTTTTACCTCAATACTTATCTAATGGTTTATAAATCTTATTTTTCGGAGTTTCGGAGTTTTTGGGGAAGAGGAGTGGAATTGTTACTCTATTATATTTGTTAGTCTATTCAATAATTTAGAATGAATATCCGCAAAGTCACGCTTGAATGAATTAATAGTCTTATTTTTATTAATATTTTTGTAATGTAATCTTTATTACAAAATCAAATCAAATCAAAAGAATTTTATTCATTGAAATCACAAGGATCATTTTGAATCGTGTTATAATATTAAAATTACTCCTGTTCCAACGCGACCAAGCCTAGAAGAATTAGGCAACAAACATCATCATCAACCTGTAAAAGTCTGGATATAGGTCTCCCTCATAATATGCCACGATGACTAGTCTTGAGCCGCCTCCTTCCAATGACTTCCTGCAACCGAAATGTCGTCGGTCGGATCATATCACTTAGATAAATGAGTGATGGGTACTTACCAGTGCTTATTAGTGTAGGTACTGACCTATTATAGTACCTAGTCTATTTCACCAACCGAATATTTGACTATTTTCCAATATTATTATTTTATTTTTGTTTTCTTGCTACAAATTCGCAGTTGTTTCGTCCAATGCTTTGATCATCTTGAATGCTAATGTTAAATAAACTACTTTAATCTGGTTATTGTTAAGATTACCTTCAATGTACTATCGGGATTAACTCCCCTCCTATCTTCTTTGAATCTTGGAGCCGGTGACTCGGAAACAATTTCTTCTGTTTTCTATAATTCTTAATCAAATTCTCAACCCCTTTCTTTTGAGGTGTTTTTTGAAACAACTTTCACAACAAAAGAATACCTTTGATTACGCGAAATGTTATTAAAAGTGTTAATAAAAATATTTGAATTTAAAAGGGATAAAATAAACGAAGTTTTAATTCAGTTTTGTTAAAATTTTGAGGAATTGTTGATTTAAAATTAAGTCTTTATCAACTTCTTGCAATTCACACTTTTGAGTTTACTCTTTGATTTCCTTTCGCGATAAATTGAAATATCTAATGAAAGTCGCACTAATCCGTCCAGTTCTAAGCTCGGATCTATTGTGATCAAATTGAAAAACTTTTCTCGTTTTCAACTAATCACATCGAAGGCGACAGAATATTTTACAAATATTTATAAAGAGATGAATGTCGCGAACGCGTGGTGAGGTTGAACGTTCCTATTAGAGAATATAGTGAGTTTGGTTTTCGTTTTTAAGTCAGGATGTTGACCTCAAAGATTTTGGGCACATTTGGGGTAACTTGTTACCTATATAATTTTTTGAACCCTACTGTGTTTGGAATTCAAATAAAGAAATTGATAGGTGATGTGTGGATATGGTAAAGCTAGCTGGAACTTCATCTACTCACGTTCATCTATCAAAGCCTAATAGCGGCCAAGGCTTGTATAGGTAATACTTTTCTCAAATAATGCACGGATATTCAAAAAAGTTAATTTTCTTGAATTTTCTTTTTTTTGTTGTTAAATACCTATCAGTTTGTCTGTTCCTGTCTTTGCTCTATAGAATTCACTTCTTTAAAAATAGAAAGTAGGTACTGGCCGAAAAGAAACATTGAAAAATAGCCGATTGCTATCCGTGAACGAAAGAAATTGGTGCGAATCGAGTGAATGTGACTGAATATTAGATTGTAAAGTTTTTATTATTCAGATTTTGTAAAAATGGATTCTTGTAGTTGTAAGAAAAGCATATTGCGAACCTCGCTAAGCGTGACTTCTTGTTGCACTCCCGTCCGTTAATATAATTTTTCTTTTCCATTTTTATTGTGATACGTGTACGTATCTATAAAAGAGTTTTACATATTTTATTCAACTTGTGGATCACCTTAAAGATACCTTTGGAATAATTTTAAACAAAGTAAGCCCTATAAGATTCTGCTCTTGTCGGTGAGTCGGTCTCTTGTTTTTAATTAATTAATTTTATTATTTCCAACGTTCGCCGTCTTGCCGTTATTGGCGGAATTTCTCGGGCAATTAGTCGTTTTATTGTTTTATAATTTTTGGCGGGAAAGGGTTGAGGTGCTCACCAGATGGCCGCCAAGTTTTGAAATTAAACGCTTATTAGCTGGAAGGTGAACGGAGATGCTTTATTTTTATTTTGGGGTTATTTTTAAATTGAGCGGAGATATTAATGCTTTTGGAAGATTTCTCAATGTTGCTTCAGGATTATTGGGATACCTAATGTTAAACAAAGTCAGAAAGGCTTGCTGCAGTATCTATGCTTGTCGTAGTGAGGTTATCAACTTTGACATACATATTAAGTGCCTAGGTAGGTGTACTAAAGAAATCACCTAGGTGTTAGCAAGAAATGCTTCGCAGCAATATGGATAGCTTTGGATATGTAACAAAAGTCACCTACTTTCTACCTAAGTAGGTATGTAAACAGCTAATAAGCAGAGTACCACTCTCCGTGATTACCACGGGACGAACAGGATGAACTTTTATAAACAACACTAATTGGATAAGTATGCGAACTAATTACCGTATTGTTAGGGAACGGTGGATGTTTTTCATACCTTAGTGTAAGTACCTACCTATAGTATGTCTTATAAACTGTTCGAGTTGTTGCTGATGTACCTAATACGTTACAAGATTATTTTGTTAATACAAAATACTGACGGATGTTTAAAATAAGTAGGAGTTTGTAAACAAAATGATTTAAAGTTACCGTCATGATTTTATTAAAATGATAACCATTACCATTTGCATGCCCACTTTATTTGTCACAATTTACTATTTACCCATGTTTGTAAATGTATAAATGATTATGAATATGATTATCATTCTGGAAATTCTGCAACGTTTTTTCTCCTAACTTTCTTTTACAACGTATTTGTGTCTACACTTACTTCTCAACCAATAATTTAAACCATTATCCACGTGTACATAACTAGAACACATAGCCTCAGGTAACCGCCTACCTGAGTGGGCGTGGCGCAGGTGAGGGCAGGTACACGTCTGCGCAGTGCGCGCAGGTAGCCACGCCTCACCTGTACCTGTTTGAGAAACAATCCATTAATAAGCACCGCGGTAAGGTGTTTTATCGCGTTGAGTTAGGAAGGACGAGACGTTCTTTTATAAACTATCTCATCGTGTCACGATGCTTACCAAGTATAGTAGCCACACGTACTGAAAGTCTGTACAACAAAAGTACCATCCAAAATAACATTATCAGCAATCATGCCAAATTAGGAAGTCATATAATACATATTACCATTTTTGAGATACACCCAGCGAAAACTAAATTTAAAATTAA
This sequence comes from Epirrita christyi, assembly GCA_951392215.1. NCBI lineage: Eukaryota > Metazoa > Arthropoda > Insecta > Lepidoptera > Geometridae > Epirrita > Epirrita christyi. The sequence continues at coordinate 16,505,849 of OX595841.1, read as the reverse complement.
CCAATTTTTTGAGAAATCTTATACGTGGATTTGTTATCCACATTTGGATTTTATTCTTTGTTTCTTTAAATTTGCTGAGAATTTCAATTTACTGCCTCTTACGGCTGCTGAGATATAACCATGTGACCTGTTTGCACCATAATGGATACGGAACCCTGAAAATTTATCAAAGTCAAACAGTATTTGATTCATTGAAATCGCAAGGATAATTTTGAATCGTCTTATAAACTAAAACTAATCCAGTTCTATAACGCGGCCAAGCGTAAATCAGGACAACAAACACGGCTTGGCATAATTTGATGATTCTTCAAAATATGCCAAGCCGTTCGCTTTCCAAATCCCATCACCTTGTACTAAGGTACAAGGTGATGGGATTTGGAAAGCGCCTTTGTGTTATTTTGAGAACAAGGAGAAAGAGCTGATACATAGGTAAGGTTGGCAAAAGTAAAGAAAATCAGTAAAAGTTAATAAGACAGTAGGTGCACGCTATGCTTGATCTACGGATGTGCATGTTCCCGTCACTTTCCGAAGCCCGAAGATAGTTTTTACGCTAGATAACATTTAAAAGCTATGATATGGTCAAAAGGGGGGGTATAATAAACAAGAGAATAATTTTAAAAGGTTAACTGATACATCTAGACGAGAATAAAACTGATAAGCCTGTGAAAATTAAATACTTTCATGCGTGAGGTAAAAGTCTTTTTGTGACCGTTGAAAGATACTAAATAGATTCAAGGAGCGCCATGCTCTTTGGAACAAGAAGACACAAACATCAATTAAATATCAGGCTATTAGAGAAGACAAGCGATCAATACGAGATCTCCATGCTAATTTATTTTTATTTTTAAAACGAGTGTCTATCGTTTGCCCGCAATCTCACCTGTTGGTAAGTGACGATGCGGCCGACGATGGAGCACGAAGGTCTAGAAGGCACCTATTCACTCTTGCCTTGAAAAAACCCAAATTATAGTTTTCAGGAAAGACAGACGACGGTAGCGAGTTCAACTCCTTAGCAGTTTGCATAATAAAGGTAGAACCGAAACGCTTAGTACGAAAAACGGGTATACTAATGAGGTAGTGAGGTAATGAGGTATTAGGACTTGTTGGGCCATTTTTATTGGTATAAAATTTGTTCTGGCTGCTGGATTATTTAAAAATGTGCTAACTGGAAGAAGGCGTTAATCATGGTCAAGCAATGGCGGCGGTGAGCTAATGTCTGGTCACGTCTATAATACCCTTGTGCAACTCACAGTGAATAAAGGCCCACTGAGGCTCTGCCTAACCCTTCGGAAAAAAGGCGTGTGTCTATGACGTATGTATATATGTCACTGCCCAAAACAAAGCCTACTCGTAGCATCTGCGTTCGTTGCTCGTACCTCTATTAACCACCTCACATAAATCGTACAAAGAAGTCTCACCACCTTGGCCACATATACATTTTTTGCGCACTTAACCCTGCGTCCGTCCGCGCCCTCGACACGGAAGAGGAGGGCCCGTCTTAGGCACGCGAGCTGAAGGGTTGACCTCTTTGCGATGACCCTGTGATCGGTATATTCTCAACTCAACACGTCTAGTACCTTTATGTTTAAAAAAAAAGAACACTATAGAAAGCAACTTGATTAGATGGACTCTACAAAATATTACTCGCTCTATATTATGTCTCTGAAACACTCATTTGAGTTTTTTCCTGGCATTCAAATGCCTTGTTCATATGTTGTAATTTTAGTATAATTCCAACATTTTATTTAAAGATGTCACTTTGAATATTACGTACTAAATGTTGATGTAATCTGCAATCCAACTAACTTTTAGATTAATGTGAACTTCTGAAAGTCATAAATTATTAATTATTTCAACTTCTTATGGCGTGCAATCTTCAAATGCTTTTAAAAAAGCAGCAGTTTCGTAATAACTAATAGAAATCGATAATACTGATTTGATTTAGTAGAAAGCCATCTTATAGACAATCTAATTCATCAGTAGATAATATATTTTCAGAGCCGTCAGTTTACCTCACGATGTTCGTTTATATGGTTTGCGCACTATAGTGGACGGTATTTAGCCTAGATAAATCAACAAATATCTTGTTGAATGTGTCAGTTGGGAACACACCGTATAGAGCCGTATATGTTTGTCCCGCGATGTTCGAGGGACTCTATGGTTTAGGCACGTTTGCTGTATTTAGCATAATTCGCGGCCGACCTTTTTGTTTCGGTTCGACGAATTTGTAACGAAAGCACCTACTTATTTGGTTACATTTGTTTTTTTTAAATGTTGCTGAAAGGTTGGAATGAAGAGAAATAAAAGGAAAAGCTAGAAAAAAGCTATAAATTGCACACTGCTACAAAAGGCCCAATCTAAATCTCATCGATCCAAGCAAAATTACACATATCGCATTATTTTTTTGACGACCTTTGTGGCGCGGCGCTCTCTCATTAGGATTGAGGTGTAAGAGTTCGCAAGGGTTCGATTCCCGCTTCGGTACAAATGTGTTGTGTATATTACTCGTACTTCGTCATATTCACGATACGGACTCCTATCGCGGGATTAATGTTAGTGTTAAAGAACTCCCTTTTCCTCCTATCGTGTATGTTATTTGTTATTTATATTTTAGCCACTTTACTATACTGATATTTAACCATATAACTGAGGATATCCTCTTAGGGGCTCGCTATAGGCAAGTCCAGACAATATGATACAATTGAGAAATTTACCTTAAGTATACACTACATACGTATGTACTAAATGTTCCTATAGACAGGTGTAAATAATCATCTGAACATAGTGCAATCACATCCAGTAACACACGTCACAGTGGCGCCACGCTGTAATTAATGGAACCGCGTGTAAACAGTGCCAACCGGTAACACAGAATAGATAGCTCTGTCGGTAACATGAGATGTGTTTGATCGCTCTGGAGTGGGCATCGGGAAGCATCCACGTGTCATGCGTACCAGGTTACGACTGTAACAAAGATGTTGTGTTTGTAAGTAGAGGTTGTAATGGGTTGTCTATAGGTTCGGCAGATTACCGGTGATTATTTATTTATTTATTGAATATGAATTGAATTTTAGTCCGCTGCGGGCCTAAAATGTTTCCATGATTTGCAAATATTTGTTCCAGGTCTGGGTATTGTGGTACCATGGTACTCGTAGTTTCTGGTACCGACGACACAGGGAATCCTATAGTGTAGGATCAGGACTATGTGTATGACTGTTGGGTGTTATTTTATGTTACTAGTAGAATTATGTATGAGACTATAGTCACTGCAAGGTGCTTTGCGCTGTGTGTGTATAGTGATGTAAATATTCATTATAATCTACAGATAACATGTATTATGATATGAACCTCTTTTAAAATAGGCGGCTAAGTGGCTTGTTACCCAGGGTTAAGAAACATTAAAAGAAAGAGAACAGAAAAGAAAGAAGAGAGGAGAGAAAGACAGAAGTTTTCATCCGTTTTCTCTCATTTAGTGAGAATAATATTACTATGATCGATTTATTTGCAGTAGAATACATTGTTGCGGTTTTCATCCGTGTGATATTCAGTATTCAAGATGACAAGTTATGAAACAGGGCATGCTCACCTAGATAGCGTGCCCGTTCCTGAAACACTGAGGATTCGATTTCAGCTTTTAAGCGCGAATTCAATACCTTCTGTATCTCAGCAGAGCAGCGCTACTCGGAAAATATTAATATTAATTTTCCACTGTGTGAAAATATTATGCACTTCTTCATAGTCGTCGTTTACTGATGGTTCTGTACAGGTCAATTTTCGTTTGAGTTGGATGCCCTTAGATGGACGTTGTGAACGGCGATGACGAAATGGTAAACGCCACATATAACTGAAGATCTGAGACCCAATTCTCTAAATTATTTTAAAACTTCACTGAAAGTTGACTGAATCGAGAGTGAATTGTGAATTGACAGAAAGTTGGTATTCTGATGCCTTATACATAATAACAATTTAATCCACTTCCGATTCACGGTGACTACCATTAGAGTAGGATAGTTATCTATATAATTGGATAGAGTAAAGAGAGACTCCATCTATTTAAGCTAAAATTATCGAAAAAACTTTGAATCGTTCAAGTTTCGGTCACATTTTGATATAATCACATGACCGTGTTGTAATAAATGCTAAGAGAATACCATTTCTGACATTTAGGACATCAACACGAGATCGGTACGAGACCCGAACTTTGTTTTAACTAAATTACAAGCAGAGAATTGGGCCTCTAAGTGGATACAAAGCACATCCAACATTTTACAAACAATGTAACAACAAAATCAAAGGACTTCGTCCGAGTGAAATGTGAAAGTAGTACGACTTAGTTCGAAATACGAATACGAAATATAGATTTGGATCTGTCTCTTAGCGTTGAGTTAATGGTAATATTCTAATATAATTTAGTAATGTAATTAAGGAAAAAGGAAGGCCCTCCACTCAATGGACTAACGTCATTATATGCGTCGCAAGAAGTCGGTGGATGGAAGCAAACCGTTCATTGTGGCATCCTAGGGGGAAACCTATGTCCAGCAGTGGATTTCTACAGGCCCATGATGTAGATGATGATGATAATTAAAAAAATTAAAGAAATTACTAGTGATTTTTAGAATTCACCGGTAAAGAGCAACAAACAGAAAAAAATCCCAATTTGTAAATTATTTAGTTGCTTTGTAGCAAAGAATGTCACAATCGAATAAATTAAATTCTTTAACTCATTCAAAACGAGTCGTATCACAATCCAGTGGTAGCGCCCCACGGCCCACATGTGACGAACTCGAAACGTCTGCACCTGCCTCCATTAAAATTTCAATTACATCGCCGCGCGATGACGTCACTGGCGAGATTAGTCGGCAAACATTACTTACTGCGCTATTTATTTACTGTGCTCACCGGCATGTACAAACTCTTAAGTTGTCTGTGGCAAAGTGTTTGCTGTGAGAGGTAGAGAGTGTACGATTGTTGTTTTTAATTACATACTTGTTTGTAGAGTTACTTTGATAAAACGCAACACGTGTTCAAAAAAATACTGAAATCATATAAAAATGATGTGTGATTGACTGACTGACTCACTATTTGACTATCAACGTATAGCCTAAAACGTAAGTCCTAGAGACCTGAAATATAATAGGTAGGTAGGCTCCTTTTGTGGTCAAAGGGTGCAAAAAGAAAGGAATTTCTGAAATTTACCCCCGGAGGGGGTTAAGCGGGGTTTTAAAGTTAGTTAGTTAGTGAGTTGTGTGTCTGGCCTATGAATAGACTTCTTCCCGTGTATATCTAAAAGCCGACCAGAGGATGGGCAACAGCATCCATTTGAGTACTCAACACACAAAAAAGCAACAAGTATAATATTGCAGGCACCAATCCACCTACCAAGAGTGGCGATTATGACAAAGCTCCTCATTGCATTATATGGCCTCGCCCATCAGTGGAAATTGAACAGATTATGGTGAACCTATTGTGAAATCTCAAAACCTACCCTAAAATAAAAATAAAAACAATTTGATTAAATCTTTGATTCCATTGCGGAGCGATGCCCCCCTGCCTCGACTCATCTAGGTCTAGAGATTTAACTGGTCACGTTAATCAGCTTTATATTTAATCTACATGATTTATTTAGTTGTATTTACACCTTCTCAAGCTCAAATATAACATGCATAGCTATAGTTAGTATGTAAACACTCAAAACACGATTTGCAAGGTAAAACCAGCGGGTATCAAAATTTAATTACGCTCAAGCGTATTGTATTGATGTTTGTCAAAATTTCAATCAAATTCCTTCCCTCCGTAACAAGACGGCTCATTGTGAGGATGGGAGGGAAAAATGGCCGCTGGCGGGACCTGGATTGAAGTGCAAATTGAGTAATTCCACCGGCAGCGCACCTACAAGCAGAGTAAGCGAGGCAGTGCACCAAGTATTGTCTTTATTTCAAAATGATATTTAAATGTCATTCTTCAGTCTCAGTTCACAGTTCTGTCATAATATAGGAGGGAAATATAATATTTGTATGCATAAGTACCTATTATTAATGATTATACATGTGCCCACTATGCACGAACGCTATGTTATAAACTTATTTAATAGTATCTACTCAAATACGATAGTTCTAAGTGGACTCTTGTGAAAAATATTCTCTTATAAATACTCGTTGAAGAATTAGGAACTTACTTTATTATTGATACCATTATTCTTTGTATTGCTGTAAATGTGAAACATTTGTTTGCTAGAGTTAATAAACCTTCGTCCTCAATCTCAAATATACACTTTATGTACTGTGTTTGTTGTACTGTGGCACAACAAAGTCGTTGAAGACTTGTTCAAGACGAACAAACATAAATTTGATTAGGGCAGGTTCCGACGCAATCAGCTCGACAGCGGTGTTTGCACGTGGGCGCCGCGTCGGTATATTATAGATTGTACCGAGAAATATCGTGAATCCTTCCCGATCTTACCGAGGCAGCTCCGTGTATCTGCACCTTAAGATACACTGTAAAATAAACAGAGAAGTTGTTGGTACATCACAATACCTTTGCTGTATCTTGAAATTGATGTCTGTTTGATCAATTTATGCCTATAAAGTTATTGCTTTCGAAGAGGTAAAAGCACGGGTTGATGCTCTTCGTTGTAATAGCATTGGTGCTATTCAATAGGTGCTCTTAACGTTACCTTTTCGTGAAATAACATTAGTGCTTACATACGAATTTAAATTAAGAACCATTGAATGAGCGACATTGTTGTTTTCACTTACTCGTTTTTTCATTGAAAATGTATGGGTATTGTTTTTTTTAATTATTGCCAAAAGTTATGATTTGATTTGGTAAGTTACTTTGGGAAATGTGTTCCTGGTTGGAAATAGAGTCGATTAAGATACGCTTGTTTTTTTTGACAAATGTAATTTTTTGGGCGAACCGTACTTTTTTCTAAAATCTAAAAATGGCAATATTTTTTTCATCAAAATAAATCAGAAGTTTCCTAAGAACAAAACCTCCTAACTACAAAAGAAAAGGTAGCTACCCTTACAGGCCAAAAATTTGCCCCACCCTACCATACCTACTTTAACATTTAATGTACTTCCAAATCAAAGGTGCGGGGACGGAGCTAGTAGTGACAACTGGAAATGTCAATTTCATCGCCGGTAAAATGCTCTATACCTATCAGATAAAAAAAAACACTTTCATTTAATACCACTTTTGATACCGTATTTTCAAATAACGTTTCCATCTCACCCTCTCTGTCTGCCATCTGCAGCGAGATCCAGCATCCGCAGGTATCTCGTGATTTTATTACATCACATCAAATATTTGCGCACCTTCCCTCGCAGATCAATCTGCTTTTATGTTTTCATTACCTATATCAAAATGAACATCATATTTTTATGTTCGTAGTTGTTTGTTGTGCGTTTAAAAAGGTTCAAATTGTTAAATGGAGTAACAAAATACGGACAAATAAGACTTGTGCTTCCGTACCACTACGAAAATACTTACTTATTAATTATTCCATTAGGAAAATAAAATAATTAGTTTTTCTTTCATTTTTACACATTTCCAAAACATTTCACAATCAAGAAGCATGTGATTGAAAACTACTTTTACCTTTTGTACAGGAACCCCCCTTGGGATATGGTTTTATCTATTTATTTATTTACCAAGCTTGACCCCCAACACCATAATAGGATCTGTGAGTTTCAACTGGTTACCTCTTACGGCTGCTGAGATACCCCAGTGGTAGACAGACAGCGTAGTCTTTATAACTTTTCATTTAATAAACCGACTTCCGCCATTGTACTCGACTAAATATCTTGATGAAAAAACCATAGTGGTGAAAGGGTTATGATACTTTCTGAATGCAAATGCTTGATTTGTTGCTGAAAATACAAAATCGCTATGTGCATGCCTACAATATTTGAGGAGTTCCCTCAATACCTCATGGATTCCATCATCAGAACTGGATTATGAAAAAATGGGACCAATCTGGAAGTATATCTATTCAAATAAATAAAGATTTTTTCAAATCGGTTTATAAACGACGGAGATAGAGGTAAAAAACATAAAAAAAAAAAAAAATACAACTGATTTGAGAAAATCTGATCTGAATCTGATTGATTCCTCCTTTTTGTAAAGTCGGTTAAAAATAAGGTCTCATTGACATCTTTGGGGTAAAGAGCCCTAAAAATTACATCTATCTGTCTACCTTTCTCTATGATGGCTGACATCACATTTTTATCTCTTCACACCCCAAACCGTGTCTCTCTGCCACTTGTTTCGACTTCTCTCGTGAACTGTCTCGAGGTGTAAACAAACAATCGTGTTTTTAATTTGCGAGCCCTTCAGGAGATATTTGTCTTTAGATTCCTTGTCGTAAAAGTAATCGCTTGGTTATTGTTGGGAATAAAACACTTGTTTTTATGTTACTGCTTTTGGAAACTTCATTTGGTAATTTTTGTTTAGGTTGCAGAAAACCGAGCTCATAATTAAGCCACAGTTCTTTAGCAGTCGAATGTTTAGGCTATACTAACTTAGTAAGCTTATAGACATGGGCAGGTCAGGTATAGCTCGCAGAACCGATAACCGTTGGGGAATAAAGATTCTAGAGTGGCGACCACGCAAAAGATCTCGATGTCTTCTTTTTTTATGAACCTGTTTACGTCTACTGCTGGACGAAGCCTCCATTGAATACAATGGGGGGGGGGTTTGCCATAATCACCATGCTTGTCAGGCAGATTGGTGAACGCAGTATCAGTGTTAAGTACTCAAATGGATGCTCCTGCCCTGATAGTGATCCCTTTGTTAGCTTTTACGACATCCACGGGAGAAAAAGAAGGGGTCTATTCTTAAGCCGGATACACCACGGCACGTAATATACAGATTAAATTTTAAAGGCAGCATGAAATTGGTGGATGGAGGCGGCTGAAAACCACTAGTCGTGGATGAGCCTATGTCTAGCAGTGGACTTCTACAGGCTGATTTTAATGATGATGATGAAGCTTATAGACGTTTCCGTTATATCGATCACTTACGTAAAGAACCAAAACACACAACAATGTGTGGTTCCCCTTTTAAATAAAAATAAATGTATTATAAATAAATCAGCGCTTTTGAATCGTACCAAAGTTAAAACGCTAATGCGTCGCCGAGGCTGGGGATGCTCCTGTAATTCCCATTCACTGTGTCCTGTGTCAAATATAGTTTAAGAGCCTTAGCTCATTTTCTGTCAAGTCATTTCTCAACCGTAATGTCACAAATGAAACACATTTTTATGTATTTAAATAAACACCTGTGTCAATTTTGAAATAAGAAGAAATGTTTGATTCTAAAATACCACTTGCATCTGCCTTGCATTCATCTTTTATTTATGTGGATTTTGTATACATTCATTAGTTTTAACGACCTCTGTAGCACGGTGGGCGAGATGCAAGAGGTTGTGGGTTCGATTCTCGCTGCGGGACAAATGTTTGCATGATCTGCAAATATTTGTTCCGGGTCTGGGTGTTATGGTACCATGGTACTCGTAGTTCCTGATACCCACGACACAGGGAATTCTAGTGTAGGATCTGGACTACGTATGTGAGAGTTGGGTGTTATGTTTATGTTATTTTTATTAGGTACCTACTATAATAATATCTGGTTCGTACGTGTAGGCACATAATTTTTCCCTAAAATGTGTCAAAGTAATACTAATAACCATTAGTAATGTGACGTTTCTGAATAAAATGTTTAAACAATACCTGAAACATGTTTTTCCCTAAACACATACTGTTTGTAACCTTAGATTATGATTCCAGGTATTTTATTGATGACATTCAGTGATGACTTTCCAATTGAGCTCAAATGGGCTCAATTGGTATGAATCATTGTGCCTAAAGCGTCCCACGTTAAATATTCCTAATAAAGCCGGAATTATTAATGATAAATCAGTTTCTATGTCAAACTACTTAGAGATGGCCATTTAACGGTTCCTTACCCGGTTCCGACCTCTGTGGCGCGGCGGGCGAAGGTTCGCAAGTGACGCAGGAGGTTGCGGGTTAAATCCCGCCTCGGAACAAATATTTGTTCAGGGTGTTCTGGGTATTTTTCTATGTATAATAAAAAAATATCTATCTATGTAATGTATTGTATATCAGTTATTCTAGTACCCATAACACAAGCTCTGCTTAGCTTGGGGCTAGATAATGTTGTGTGAAATGTCCAGCATTTATTTATTTATGCATAAGCAAAGGTTTTGTAGGTACCTACATACGGAACACTTTTAATAACCATAACGTTTAATGGGGACTCGAAAAGCATTAATGACGTTACATGTCCAATTACGTGTAGATTTTCAACCTTGTACCAGCGTTTAAAAGCGCAAAAGTCGTGAAGGGTATCTTTTCAGGTTTCCGCTCCTAGTCTATCACGCACGGTCCACGCGGGCTGAATTAAAAAGTTTCTTTAGGAACGCGGGCGTGGGATTAAAAACCGTGCGGTGAGTGTGACCGCCAGATTGCTTCCCGACGACACCCCCCGGGCCCAGTACGAATGCGCCCTGGACAAATATTCGTGTATCACTGCTATTATTACTAGGATACTAAGCAGTACAAATACTGAAATACAAAAAAAAGCTTAAAAACTAAAACGCGTCGCAAACGCTGTAAACAAGTATCAAAATTTTGTAATTGGAATCTACGATTTTTATTTAGAAAAGCCTCCTACTACATCTATTAATTAAGTTGAAGGCCTTTACTATAAAACCGTGGATTTGACTTTACAACATTTTAGTTTATTTTTGTTTTTATTGAATAAGTATATGTTTGATATATTTTGGGATGTGCTCGTCAAACCCTTTTGATACCAAACTGATCATCCTAATATTTTTTTTAGAGATTGCTAAATTGCGTTTAATCTCTACATATACCTCATTTGACAAAAATTGTTAAATTGTTTCAGAGCTACAAAAAAACAGATGCTTTTGAGTGAAAAACCCATTGATTGGGGAAGAAAACCCAAAATTCCGTACGTGCCACCCACTTCTTACATCAACATTGACTCAATTCCAGGAAGGGGTTGCATCGTCAGGATCCAACAGACGATGAAGGATGGTTCGATTGTATTCAGACATTCAGGTTATTGTGTCTGTGATTGATACATCGTTTGTTACGCGCCACTAATGATCGCTCTTCTAATGTGAATAGTGATGAGATAGCTATGTAGTACTCACTAGTAGGTAGTGAGTGTGCATATGTATGAAGGCTGTAGAAATGTGGGCTGGTATGTTAGCGTGGACGTGGACTTTGATGATAAGTAGTAATAACTTTTAGTCTTAAAAGTCTTTTTCTTTTCTTTACATCACTGTTTTTTTGCTTGGTCAAACTGTCTTAGGATGAAAATAACCTTTAATAGTGTGAAACTTCCCTTTAGATGATAGAACCAAATCGGTGAATTAATTCAGAATGCGTCTTATAGGAAGGCTGTGGGAAAGTTTTTTAGCATCTTCTTCATCAGCTAGTGGATATCCACTACTGGATAAAGCCTCCTCCAAGGCAGTTGGCCAATTATTTATAGTAATAAATCCATTTCTGTACTTCATTACACGGGATCTAAACCTGCGACCAAACAAGGTAGCCACGGCTAAAAGTTGTGGGCACTTTAAATGTCTTGGTAGCAAAATTATTGATTTAAGGTTATCGATAACAACCAAGCAAGACCTCAATCAAACTAATAGCAAACATTTGCATGTAAAGGTCCATAGGTTAAGATAATAGCGTATGCTACGAATGTTGAAGCAAGTCCATTCATACATTATGAATGAGGAAACTTTGATTGCTTCGCGGATTAGCAGGGATGAGGTAGTCTGATGCAAATACATAGATTGATGGTTATTCGTCCATATTTCAACTTATGGGTCAGCAATAACTTGTAACAAACCGTGATGAAGCATTAAAATTAGATTAGCAGCTTTGTTTTTCTAAACGAAGGACATCACTTGTTGGTAAATTATGACTTGTTTTTCCAACTGCTTTATGTCACCATAAATTATGTATGTTAGTCACCATAGTCACCAGTGAAAAAAACAAATGAAAAGTAAAGTTGATACATCAAATCATCATTGGCTTCATTATCTCGCATTACTGTAAGTAAAATAAGGAACATACAATTTTACTAGTTAATAAAATCTAAACATTTACCTAGCAATTACCTGCAACTACTCAGGTAGTCGGCCCTCTGACCAATTAGAGCTAAGTTACAGTAATGTCGTAAAGGAGTAAATGAAGCAAATCGCCTCAAATCAAAGACTGCCCGATCCTGTTCAAACAACTCCAAGAGTCAGAGGGTACCTCGCTGCAATTTGACTAATTGCGACCTCTCAGCAGCTCAAGAAAGTTAGCTAGGCTGGGGACACAATTTGCTTCCATCATCATTATCATTATCAGCCTGTAGGAGTCCACTGCTGGACATAGGTCTCCCCCTTAGAATGCCATGACGAACGGTCTTGAGCCGCCTCCATCCACCGACTTCCTGTGACTTTTATAATGTCTTTAGTCCACTGTCTTAAGAGTGTAGGGCCTTCCTCTACCGCGTCGTTCGGTTTGTGGTCGTCACTCGAGAACCTTTATTCCCCAACGGTTACCAGTTCGGTAATTTTCTTCCATTCGTAGAAAACTCTGCAGTCTTTATTCTGCCAGAGTAAATGAAATAAAAGCCCAAAGAATGGGGCCATTGTGTGTCAAGAAGGAAGTTTGTCTTGACACACAATGCTCCTGCTTCTAAAATGCTTCTTCTCCTAAACCGATTCGCAGACTTATAAATGCACTCGTAAAGGTTCTAATGTAATTAACATAACACCCAGTCATATACTCCTGATCCCACAAACACCCATGACTAGGAATACCTGTGTCGTGGGTTCTACAATAACAACAGCCAGATCCACAGCAAATATTTGTAGATAATCAAAATCGGGACTCAAGTCTGCATTTCGTCGTCTTTTAATAAATAACTACCAA